>JAKELH010000478.1:0-57643 GCA_021525015.1 Lactarius pseudohatsudake | reverse complement strand
CCTGTACTAGGATTTCGGAGTTCCAAGCTGGGGTTCAAACCTCCTTGGATGTGTATATAGGCTCTAGCTTATGGTCGCTAAAGACCTAAGCTTGACTTCTTGGATTATCCCACCCAACTCCTCTGCTAGCTACCTGAGCTGTTTGCAAAGTAGTGACGCTGTATAGAGGTCCCCTTGGTTGTCAATTCATCTTGTCCTGAAGCCACCTCTTTCCTCATTCCCGTCTTCCCCTTTGCACGCTGTCTGCCTCTGCAACTCTCTCCACTCTCCTCCTTTGCGCCCTCTGTATACTTTGGGCCACTCTACTCCGTCTCTCCTCCGAGATATCACGTGAACGGCTTTCCCAAGTCGTCTTGAAGTGTGACCGTTAGGACCCGACGAGCCTAGCACGTGGTGTTAGAAGGCAACGCCCGGTGGAGCGTTACACTGACCGTGCGGATTATCGTGTCATTCACTTCGGCATGTCGGTATAGCTGGTATGACGCGCCGAGCATTTGGTTGGCCTGGGACACGGGCACGTTGCTGACCGTCAGCCACGCGCCGCCGTGTGTCGTTGAGATGGAGGAGGGCCGCACGCCGTGGTGTGCAAGCCAGGAAGTGACAAGCTCGAGCGTGTCTGGGTGCGGCCTGACCAGTTCGGCGACCTGTTCTTTAGAGAGGTGTGCGCCATATCTGAAACAAAGGAACAGCACACATGAATGAAGACGCGAGAGGAGCAGCGGTGAGATGGACGTGCCTCGGATGCTTGGGGTCGCTGACCTCATATAGTGCATCGACCAGGGCGTTATCCTGGTGGGGGTTGAGCGCAATGTAGAGGTCGATAGTTGTGCCGGCGGACGGGCAGCCCAGAGTCTCCCAATTAGCTGGAACGGCACTCCAGGTGTGTTTCACGCGCATGTTTCCCCAAGGAGTGAGAGGTGTCGCGAAGTCGGCGAGGGGTGTTGCAGTGAGGAATGAGAGGGTATAGAGCCAGCGGTATCGCATGTGCACAGGAGAGGACTGTGCTGTTCAGAAGGCTAGAGGCCAGAGAGCCCTAAGGACTGGGCTAAGATGCAAGGCATTTATAGAGCGTCAGCATCAAGGTTGCAACGGAACGGCAGGTCCCACTATGGTTGTGCCAAGACGGAACGCAACCCGCGGCTCTCGAAGAGCCCTCAAATAGTAGTTGAGAGAGGACGATGTCTCGATGAGGCCCCGTCCGAACCCTTGTGGGCTGCTTGAGAAAGGAATTTCAACACTGCTGGCCTCAGTAGGAGGCACCCGACACTACAGTAACAACTCCACTGGTCTACTGACAAGGACAGTCCAAACCCGTATTTTAAGGTTTTCAGAAAGTAAACCCCGATAAGAGGTTGACGCCCCATTGTGGATAACAGTAACTCTAGCAGCAGGCCACGACAACGCTTTCTAAAAAAAGATAGAACTTGAAGAGTATCCAACCTCATATTTTTATTCGGGGATCAATAGGTCGCCAGCGCTCGCGTTGTCCGTGGTGCTCGCGTGGCTGAAGCAGAAGGAGGTGGAATGGAAGCGGGCGCAACGCGAGTGGAACAAGATCTGGCGTGACAGAGAAGTAGAGGAGAGAGGGTAAGCTGTTTTCAAAACGGAGATCCTTCGCGGACTCTGCTCACTCAGCCTAGTAGTCTTGCTACCAGTCAGGGAGCCTTAGGTTCTGAAAACGGCATTACAATAACATACTAGGTGTCAACTTCGTCGACTGTAACCCTGCTTGTCCCGTCTATTGGTTTTGTCACAGATTAGCGTAGTATATGTGATGGGTGTGTGTGTGTTTTCCTTTTTTTGGCCATAGTTCAAGTACATACAGTACAGTAATACGATTCAGTGCGAATTTAAAATTGGTAACGTAACTAAGCAGCGGTCCGAGGAGAACAATCCCAACTGAGAATGTGTAGACGTTCGGCACTCCAAGTTTTTCCGCATCGAGTGGCATCCTCAAAAAGGAAGGTGCCAAGAAAGTCACGTTTTTTCTGTCGAGCTTACATAATCATTACCTAATTGACGACTTCCACGAGCGGTGAGCGGACCGCTTCTTCAGCCGCGTGTCTTGCTCTAACTTACTGTACCCAGAGTGTTGTCTTCTACTTATTTGATCCTCTCACCAGTTAGCGACGGGTCTGCATCCAGCACCATCGCCTCCGACTTACTGCTAGCCCAGCAGCGACCACCATTTCAGCAAGCCCTTCCCCAACAAGTCACATATCCATCCAATCGATCCTGAGAGAATGGCTGCCACGATGAGCAATACGACCGGGAAGAGTTCACAGCAAACACGCAAACTATTCATACAGATGTCGGGTGCGCCAGGTTCTGGGAAAAACATGACGGCGAATCCTCTGGCAAGATTGATCAACGGAGTGGTCATCGATCATGACATCCTGCTTGAAAAGGGCATCTCCTTTGACAAGGCGGCGGAAGTTGCCTATCACCTCGACTGGACATTCGCCGAGGCCGTGATAAAACAGGAGCATGGCGTCATTGTCGACAGCACCTGCAACTACGAACAGATACTGAGCCAGGGAATTGCGCTCGCTCAACGGTACGGCTATGAGTACTGGTACGTCGAGGTCAAGGCCGACAACGTCGGCATGCTGGATGAAAGGCTGCGCAAGAGAGTCCCACTGAGGAGTCAGCGAGCACGCGTGGATTGTCCCCCGCGCGATGCCGGCGGCGCCGGGGCAGCGAAGACTCTTACGCGCTGTTCAAGAAGTGGATCGAGGATCCGTGCCGTCCAGTTAGCCAGGATGATACCCGCCTCGTCGTCGTGAATTCGACTGATAGCCCAGAGAAGCACCTAAACGATGTCATGGAGCGGATTTCCTGCCCGACCGGTGCATAGGCTAACTAGCATTCTGCTTCGAGCCTCCATAGCCTAACCGCGCAGCACGTGATATTTGGTGAGGACCACAAATTTTCGATAGGTAGATAGTTGGTTCCCATGATCTTGCCAGACTTGTTTGTACTGTATACAACTACATAGATAAACATCCTAACATGACAGTCTGAATGCCGAATGAGAAGTAGACAGAAAAGGAGCGAGCAGACTGCATTGATGCGTGATTCTTCCTCCCTAGCCACACATGGTGGAGCCCGAGCTTCCATTGCTAACAATGTACCGTCTGACCAGCTCGTATTTCACGAAATAACGCTATCCAGCCGACTACCCCAGTCGTTTTCAGGGGTAGTAGAGACAATAAACCAATCGCGGAGATGCCGTGGACGCCTAGCATGTTCCAGCACAGCAAGGTGACTCTCAGGCTCCAGGTGCTCCAGGTGTTTGGAGTGCGCGCAAATGGTGCGGGCATGAGTGAGCATCCTGGTAGGATTGATGGACAGGAAGAAGTCCTCCACCCCTTCCCATGTTGCCCCTGCCCGAGCCTGACATCCTACTTCGCCCCGACAGGGCCGACACTGTGCCATTCCCTGCTCTCAGCGGCCACTGGTACGCCGAACACGGCGCAGCACTTGGATTGTCGTGACATCCCTGCGTAAGGCTTCCAGAGCCTTGTCTAATGCGTGAAGAGGTTCTGGTCTGACGGAGTAATCTAACCAGAGTAACCCCTTGTGGCCATGGACTCCATGAAATAAGAATAATCTAAGCGCCCAACACTTTGCGCTGTCAAGTCATCACTCTACAGAGTCTACACTTGTCAAATTCACCTTGTCTCGAAATTCATATTGTTTCCAAGTTCACCTCGTCCCCAACGCTCTGGTAAGTTGATGACACGATGAACCTTCAACACAGCGTACTTTGTACTAACGGGACAGTAGTAACCGTTCGCCGTTCAACACCTCTGCCATGGCTTCTCGCGAAAAGCCCGGACTCCCGGCCATTCTGGGCGGCACTCCGGCATTCACCCCCGACAACCCTGTGCCGCAAATCTTTCCGACTGGCCACGGCTATCGCGCCGGGGAGTACAGCGCGATCGACTCGATCCTGGCCAACGAGCTCCGCCCTGATACGAAGGTCCTCTCCAACAGACAGGCCTTTGTATCCAAGGGGCTCCACGGGACCAGCCCAAGCCACCGCTCTGACCTGCAAGACCGCCTCGCGGGGTTCCTGGATCTCGATCCTGACACGACACCGGCCATCTGCGTTACGAGCGGCACGCAAGCACTTCAGGCAGCGCTCAAGATCGTCTTCCGCGACGGTAGACCAAAGACTCGCAACGAAGTCATCATGCCTGCAATCACCGTCGTCTCGACGGCCGAGGCCGTGCTCAGCGAAGGTTTCGTGCCAGTTTTCGTCGATGTCGATCCCCGAACTTGGATGCTGTCCCCCGAGGCCACCAAAGCGAGTATCTCAGAGAGGACCGCAGCCATTGTCACCGTCGATTGGCTTGGCGCCCGTTGCGATCTCGGTCCCTTTCGCAAGCTGGCCGACGAGCACCACCTCAAGCTCATCTCGGATAGCGCTCAAGGCTTCGGCGCGAGCAGCGGCAGACCTCCCGCGGTCGATCTCTCCGATGCCTCCATCTTCAGCACTGGTTTCCCGAAAGTCTTCCACACGGGAGGGTCGGGCGGCATCCTTATTTGTTCCAAGGCTCAGGCAGAGTGGCTGGACAATGAGCCGACCGGCATACTGCGGCGCCATGCGATGCCTGAGGAGAACGCGTACCAGGGCCTTCGAGCGTTGGATGAGCTGCCAGAAGTTCTTTTGGCTCGTGCAGAGGTTGCAAACGTATATCGTCAGCTTCTCCGTCACACGCCCGGCATTACTTTCCAACACATCCCTCCCGGTTTGGGAGCGAGCCATTATCAGCTGAGCGTGGTCATCGACGCGAAGGAGTTCGGACTCAATGCGAAACTCCTGCGCGAGGCGCTCGAAGCTGAGAACATGAAGATCACAGAGAGAGTGCGGTGCCTCGACAGCATACCTCGACTTGCTCCAAGCTGCAGAACGTCGGGAGACCTCACTGTTGGCCGATGGCTGGGTCAAAACTCAATCACCCTTCCCATCTTCGATCAACTTACTCCCGAGCTATGTGGAACTATCTGTTCACGTGTCAACGCCATACAGAGGCACTCGGCTAGCGTCGTGAAGGCAAGCAAGAAAGCTGGCACGACGACCTCCCCTGGACCCGGCCTACCTCAGGCTGCAGACATCATCGACCTCGCATCGAAATACCTTGGCCACTCGGTTTTGAACCTCGTGGATGAGAGAGAATTCACTCGCGCGAATGATGCCGGCCTTCCCTCCACCATATTCGTCCCGTCGAGCTGGTTGTACAGGAACAGTATCTCGATGGACGAGCTTCACAGGCGCTGCCTGTCGAAACAGGAATGGAACCTGGACGACCAAGTTATCGAGGGACTCTTCGTGCATGGAAAGGCCGGTGGGATAGTGGTCCTTTCACCAAGCGCCGAAGGAGACTCCAACATCGCCGACAAGTCCGTTTCCCTGGATGAAAGCGGATCTTCTGCCAACGTGACCTTGGTCATCAAACCCAATGGCCAGGTGCAGGTTCACAAGACGTGCTCCGAGGATGGAGTAGATGGGAATGGGCGGCCGTGGCTAACGACGCAGATGCGGTTTTTGGCGGCGAGCGCCGCCGTACGGAAGACCGACCTCTTTATCAGGCCCACGAACTTTCAAGAGGACGACGACACCACCTCGATCACTTTCCCGTACCTCCCGAGCCACTCGTTGGGGGAGATGGCCCTTGCCGGCATGGGCTCTGGTGCGGTGCTTGGCGTTCTGATTCGTCTGCTTGGCGACATGGCCGACAACGTCTGGTGTGAGGGCAATTACAACGCCCCCGCCAACTTTATGCAGCAGGCACACTTGGACAGGATGAGGAGGCGCATCGCGATCGCCCGCGCCAAAGTGCCCGAACTCGACAATATCGCCCGCTACAAGTCGATTGAATTCAATGGCAGACAGCTGCTTGGATTCGAGGCTGTTCTGAAGGCGTTAAGCTGCCATCCCAGGCTCGCCGACATCGCCCCACTGAAGCTGAATGAGATCCATGGCGATCTCAACATCCACAACATACTCTGCGTGTTGGAGCCAGGCGCGAACAGGCCCTTCGTGCTTATTGATCCTCGGGGCGTTGACCTGCTCTCCGAGTCTGCCAGCGTTGACGGTTTCGAGCCTGGCGACTATTGTTACGATCTCTCGAAGTTGTTGTTCTCGCTATCAGGCTTCTCAGAGATCAGGAAGGGGCTCTACAGCTTGGAGCGCACAGGCGAATCTTACAAGCTCTCCATTCGCCAGCATCCGGGCTCAGATACGATGGTCGGCGCGGACCGTGGTTTCATCGCGGCACTTGCGTCCAACGAGAGCTTGTCAAGATGGGTCAACAAGGTCGAGAAGTTCGGGATGAAATCGTTGGCGCTCAGGATTCTGCTGGGTGAGGCGGCGCACTTCGTCGCGGACTCGGCCTGCGCCTTGGGAAGAGATAGGGTCGAGGAGGTTCTTCCTCTGTTCCTGACGGGCATTGAGAGGCTGAACAACGTCCTCGATCTGCTCAACGGGAAAGGCGACCCTTACACCGACAGGCCGAAGCTGCCCGTTGAGATCGAGGCTGAGAGCCCGAACCACGGGGCAGCGATTATCAGATCCGCTCTCTTGAAAATGGCGTCGCCGGTCACCCCTTGGGCCTGGGACGTGCTGGAAGTCCTGGTGAAGTCCGAGTCAACCGCTACAGCCCAACAACTCCTCAGCCAGCTGGTCGGGGAATATCTGCCGGAAGGGACGAGGGCGCACGTATCGACCCATCCCGCCGGGCCTGTCAAGTTTCCTTGCGTCCTGGTCCATCCATATGAGGGCACAAGGGGCCAAACCTACGCAGTGGCCTCCACTGTACGGAGAACGTCTGCCTTCCTCAGGGACGCCGGGGTGCCCGAAGAGACGATTGACAAGCTGAGGATGGTCACCGTTTCTTCGACAGGAGCACCGACACGTTCGCAGCTCACCTCGAGGCAAAACGACAGGCTCCTCTCTCCCGGACCTTGGGGCCTATCACCCCTCCAGCTGTGCGCGCTGCAGACAACCCAGCTCGTTTTCACTCGGCCCGGTCGATGGATCGTCGACAACGACTCCTTCTTTATCCTAAGTCGGGACCTGAGGATAGGAGGAGACGACATGTGTCTTCTGATGTCCGAGAGGCCGATGACGGATTCGAGCTCTTCCTGGCCCGGGAGGGTGTGCATCAATTCGACGATGGAGAACGGGGGTCGAATCTTTGCGACCGGCTTCCGGGAGATTGGTCCGCACGAGACGGAGAAGAAGTTGCTCCGAACGACGAATGCCATCTTCATGCCAGCCCATCTGGGACAAGCGCTCAGTCGGAACGAAGCGGACTACGCTACTAGGACTAGCCCCCTGCTGATCGACTTCGTGCTCTCACGCTTTATGTTGAGGACGGACTGGATCAAACTATGCCACTCACAAGGCTTCGGGGTCAACTCGGACTTGGCATGGGAGAACAGCCAACAACTCGCTCAGCTGTCCCCGAGGGTGGAGCTCGTGAATGGCGGCGACGCGATGAAGTTCCACTATTTCGGTTCTGACTCCGAGTACATCAAGCTGCTCGACGGGGCCGGCAGCCACCCTCTGCTTAAAAGCTTGACTTATGCGCCCTCGATGGCGAGATGGGTCCGCTCTCAGGACTTGGCTTGACGGGTGTGCCAGCTTGCCGGCGGTCTTTCTGGCGGCGTTTTTTAGGCCTTGTCGGGTCTGGTGGGTGTCTGTGGTCGTTTGGTGTGTGGTTGTTCGATTCGTTGGTTTCTGAAGTGTTCATGTATTTAACTTTAGGGTTTAGGCTCTTCAGTGTCGTACTGTATATGCAATTCTGAGTGTAAATGGTGCCACACTTGGTGTCGCGATTCTTGAGTACTTTTTGGGTCCGGGCTTGGGTTCGGGTCCCCCCAATTCATCGATCGGGTAACGTCGAGTAACATTCGAGTTCAATGTTGTTATGGATTCTTAAGGACCAAACTCAGACTGACTCGAACCCGGGAGTTCACCAAGGAGTTCACATCAGTGCAGCTCGGGTGTTGTCTTCAAAAATGCCCTGAAAATGCCAGTGCCTTGGAAAATGCCCTGCTTTATGCCCTGCAGATATTTCCTTCGTCGTGTTCTTGATCTGTCCCCATCCTCTACTACCAAACAACGACCCCACGTATTCTGTACCAAAATGAATATATACAAAGACTCGGAGCCCTGCAAAAACTATGTGAGTTTTCCTTGGAATTTTTCTCTTCGTTCGGAATACTATCACGTGACCCACCTATCCTGCCCTCGCTACTGTACCCCATGCCATCCGAGTCGCTGCCAAGATCGTTGCATACCCTGCAAAGCGATTGTACCACTTCTACCCGGACGTATGCCCTTTGCAAAGATGTTGCCTCTGAGGAGGTTACACAAAGCCACCAAAAGGAAGGAACGAAGATGAGGTCTCAATGTGCGCCTTCGATTTTCCGAGTTCTCGTATAGCGCCTGCAACGGGTACTGACTTGTGTGGGATACTAGGCGAGAGTCACAGACACACAATATGTGCAACAACGATTGACACGCTCACCGACGATGTCCTGCTAGAAATCTTCGACCTCATCAGAAGCTCCAGCTTCAGAACCGGTTTTCCAGTCCCTTTCCCCCCCGTTTGGGACTCCCCCCTCGTTTGGAAGTGGCACCCGCTGGTGCACGTTTGCCGCAGATGGCGAAAAATAATTCTTGAATCGCCGCTCCGTCTCGACCTCCAACTCCTCTGCACCAACGGAACACCTGTCAGGAAGGGTCTGGGTTACTGGCCACCAACCATTCCTATCGCCATTGGCCATGGCTACAACAGTACCTATATAAATGGCCTTACTCCTGAGGACGAGGATAATGTTTTTGCTGCACTCGAGCAACGCCATCGTGTACGCCGTGTCAGGCTTTCGGTAACTGACACATTTTTGGAGAAGATGGTCACTTCAATGCAGGAACCATTTCCGGAGCTGAGGCATCTTGCGATTCACTCGCGGTCTCACAACATGCCCATCCTTCCTGATGACTTTTTGGGTGGATCTGCCCCATGTTTGCGGGAAATCTCGTTCAGCGGCATCCCCTTTCCGGCACTCCCAACCTTTCTTTCCTCTGCCGGTGACCTCATCAAACTTATACTCGTCGACATACCCCCGACTGGCTACATTTCACCTGCGGCCTTTGCTGCATGTATGGCTGCCTTACCGAGGCTAGAATGTCTTTCCATCGAATTCCAATCACCGGACTCACCCACTGATCGACCTCCCGAAACACGGGCCGTTGTCCCCTTTCTCACCACCTTCATATTTGAGGGTGAAAGCGCGTACTTGGAGGTCATCATGGCCCGAGTCGACACCCCACAACTCGACTCAATCGACATAACATACACCGATGACCGTGACTTTCGGGCTGCCGAACTTTCGAAGTTCATCGAGCGCTCAGTCCTCACACCGTCCCGATTTGGATATGCGAAAATAGCCTTTGAATGTGACGGTATCTGCTTCTATTTTTTTCGTAAAATCGATACAGTTTCGCCTACTATCGCGATTCGAATCGCATCAAGTGATTGGTTACCCGACCTTGTTCTTGATATGGCTCGGGTGCTCAACCAGACTTCCGCAATGCTTTCAGATGTGGTCCGCCTCGAGGTCACAATAGAATCTTCGTCACCACATTGGCGAGACGATGTCGGGGACGATATCCCCGACGACACCGAACGGGTGGAACTCTTCCGCCCGTTTACGGCTGTGAGGAAGTTGTATATATGCAAGGAATTGGCGGATTGCATTACTCGTGCACTCGGAGGCCGGACCGAGGAGGCAAGCACCCAGGTGTTACCGTCCCTTGAGTCGATTTGCGTGGAGGACGAGAACGCGAGGGACGTGAGGGAGCGCCGGGAACGTGGTCGGCTCCTGAGCAACGGCGATGAATGGCCCGACCAGGGTGATAGTGAATGAACCGCAGAACGACCCGTACCATCTGGATGCCCAATGATCAGGTGCCTTTCGCCTGGCGCATGCGTTCTATACGTGTCTACTCATCCACTTTCTCTCGTAGCTACGACCGAAGACCGGCTTTGTACTTTGTACTGCTCCGGAATAGAAATTTTTTAAAAAAGAAAAAGGTCAGGTGCTGTACGGTACAACGCTCTAATCCTACCGCAGCTGTACTTAGGAGATAACCACGACACCGCTGATGGAAATAGATGGAAAAATAGATATATCCGCTTAATTATTGGAAATGTGATACCAGCAGTCGTTCATCGCGTTTCTTTTGCAAGGCTACAGGTCCATGCAGAATTAGGGAAACACGACGGCGAATTTAAAAAGAAAAGAAAAAGACGGCTCCGAGTAGTCTGGGCGGCCCGGGGTTAGAGAGTAGGTGAACTCTGACAGCGACGGTGTGCGACTCGGAGTAGTGCCGTGGTTCTTGCCTACACTCGCTAAACATTCAGGCCATATTAAGGTGTCACCGTCCAGTACAGTTGTAGGTTCGGGTTCCCCATATGCGCGATCAATCGATCGGGTTCCATGTTAACTTCGTCATTACTCAATTTGAGATTCTCTGTGTATAAACAATAAACAAGGACAAGAACAAGGATGTCAGAGAAAACCAAGAGAGTTAAGGTTAAGCTAATCCAAGTAAATTCGGACGTCGTCGTTGAGCCGAGGGGCGTCGATTTGGGCCATGAGATCCTCACAGTACTTGGATATTAATGCAAAGGGTTCCGAGTCCAGACAACACGGCAAGACCCGCGGCCATTGCCTCCGGTGAAATGCAACACGGGAGTAAGTCGAGTCGGAGAGAAACGAGGTCATGGGACGACAAAAGTACGCTGGAAATTCTAGGAAGGAATGTCGGATAAGACAGTACTAGACACAGGGCAGACCCACTCAAGGATCCGCCTGGAAAGATCGGTGTTCGAATATCCACCACCATGGGATAAAGCACAAGACGTCAGTACGGTCAGTGCCAGAAATAGCCCCTTCATCACGCCTCTCTTCCTCTAACCACCACCATCTCCTGGTTGTGGTCTAGTTTACACCGTTGAATCTACTGCCTGAGCGTACGCCTGGTTACCTCGCGAACTCAGTCGGCCTAGAGCTCTATGGAGCACTCTGACAACCCCTTCGCTGTTCTTGCGAGCACGCCGGCCTCCCCGACGCTGCACGCACCCACCCCCTCATTACACGAGGCCCCCGTGCCCCCCGCATTTATGACTGCTCTTGACGCTGCGATACTGGGAGCTGTCGCCGACGAGCAATATGTCCCTACCCCCACCCCTTCCGAGCACCCACTCCCCACCCCCCTTGACGCGAGTCTGAATAATTCGACTCTCATACCGTCGCAAACGCCCTCGGGCATGGTCGCTGTCTACGCGCCCCCAAGTAGCTCGGTGGCCCCCGCCACCCCCAGCCCCTCTCCGGAGGCCATCGCCACCATCGGCGCCAACATTCTCGCGCAGCTCAACGCGCTTGAAACTGCCTCCTTCCACCCGTCTGCCGTCTCCAACCCTCTGGATCACGCTGACGACCCAGATTACCTGGATGCTCTGGGCCAACTGCTTGACACCCCCCCCGCAGCCGTTCAACTCGTCCTTGCCGGCCTGCCTAACCCGTCCCCCCGCCTCACCGTCAACCTGGGGGCTCTTTACCGCGAACGTGCTGCGAGGCACTGGGAGCGGTCCAACCCCACGACTTACTCCTCCCCCGCTGATAGTATGATTGCCGCTTTCCTCGCGGCACACGACTCCCCGGCCCCCTCGGGTTGG
This sequence comes from Lactarius pseudohatsudake, assembly GCA_021525015.1. NCBI lineage: Eukaryota > Fungi > Basidiomycota > Agaricomycetes > Russulales > Russulaceae > Lactarius > Lactarius pseudohatsudake. Next base: position 45,884 of record JAKELH010000478.1, on the reverse strand, counting down.
TCGCACACTCCTATCACGCCTGAGCAGGTTGTCTCCTCCTTGGAAGCAACGGAAATTGAAGCAGACCGCCTCCTAGACGCGTGGCTGGCTGAAGAAGCCGCTGTCCTGTCCGATCTGGTCCGGGCCAACTATCGCCGTGACTTCATTTGCGGCACGGATGGTTTCCACCCTGCAATCTGGGAACTCGCGTGTTGGCTGCACCTGGCCCCCGTTGACCGGGTGGACGGGTTCTTCCACCGCCTGACCCCCTCCCTCTCACTCCTCCGGGTCATCCAATCAGCGTTCGGCCTCCGTGTCGCTCGCCTTCACCACGACCCCCTCCGCCACTCTCCTCACGCACAGCGCGTGGCGGTTTACATCACACGGCGTCTCACCCCCCCTGACCAGCCCCTGCCCACCCCGGCGGCGCTGATGTCGACGCACGCTCTCCTGAGGGCCGCGGTTCCCTCGCCTGTTCTCCCGGCGCCCGCCACCCCCTCATTACCCATCACCATCAGCCAAGACAGCGTGGAGGAGATCTCGGGCCGGGCTTTCCAGGGCCCGATCCGGACACCCTCGCGGTCATCGCACCGCCGCCCCGTTAGCCGCCGGCCCTCGGTTTCGAACCGGGCCGGTGCCGCACCTGGCGCGCCTGACGAGCCGTCTGAGGGCTCCTCGAGTGACGGATCCGCCACGCCGGTGGCATCCCCCTCCTCGTCGAGCCTTCGGATGCCTCCCCGACCTGCCTCCCCCCCGCCCGCGGAGGTGCCGCGTGACGCGATCTCGGTCGCTGATGACACCCCCCGCGTGACTTGGGGCGGGGGCACCCAGACCCAGGAAGCCCTTGCGGCCCTGGACGAACTGCGGGAGCTTGCGTCCGTCCCCCGCTTCCCACACGAGGTCCTGCAGGGCTTGCCCGCGGGACCCAATGTGGAGGCGCGCGACCTTGCTTCCCTAATCAACCCCATGCGTATCGGCTTCGGCCTTTACCTCCAAGTGGCCGATCTCGTCCCTCTGAAGGAGGGTGTCCAGATCGGTTCACAGTTAGAACTCAACGCGGCGTTCCATGCAGTGGCGGCGACTCTTAGCCTCGGCTTGGGGAAGCCGGACGCCCCCCAACTACATGCCCTATCCTCTGCTGACTGGTACCGCGGTGCTTCCTCCATCGTCTCTGCGCTCCTCCGGGGGGTGCTGACCAGCGATAATTTCCACGCCCAAGGCGATTTCCCGCTCTCCCCCCTGGGAGACGAGTTCCACCTTGCTAACGAGCTGCCGCGCCCCCACTCACAGCGCAGCCTACTCATCGAGATGTCGGCGCAGCTGACCGAAGAACTGGCGGCCCTGGGTGACGCCCGGGTCAACCGCGCAGAACTTTGGGAGGCTGTCCGGATTCAGGAGCGTGCGGCGATCGAGACGGCGGTCCGCGCCGAAATGGCTCCCTGGATTGACGATTGGCGGGCCAGCATGTGGGCTGGCCTGCGGAGCTTGTCGGTGGATGACGCCTTCAAGTTCCTGATTGATTCTTTGCATGCGGAAGGGGAGACCATGACCCGCGAGGCCGCGACTGCTGAGGCGATGCAGTCGGAGAGTCTCCTCTACAAACAGCGGTGGCAGACGGACAACGAGGAGCTCGTCCGGTCCAAGCACGAGACGTGGCGACAGGAGGCTCTGACGGAGCTACGCGCCCTGGCCCGTCTCGACGCTGAACATGAACTGCGCGTATGGCGTGAGACCGAGCTGGCGGAGGCCAAGAAGGCCCTCATGACCCGAGTGACGCTCGAGGACATGGTTGCCATCTGTGGCGACGATGCAGCGGCCCTGGTCCGGGAGAAGAAACGCTTCGCCCGCGACTTTGTGGCCGAGCATTACCAATCTTGGGTGGACCGCGAGTTGGACCGCATCCACCCTGAAGTTGAGGCTTACGCCCAACAGATTAGCAAAGACGAGTACCTAAGACGCGAGCTCGACCGCACCTACCCCGATGTGCGGAAGGAGGTGAAAGAGATGGCGGCCAAGCACCGCGCCGTCCTTGTCGCTGCCGAACAGAAGAAAACAGAGGCCGAGCTGAGCGAGATGCGCTCGCATGCGGCTCTCAAGAAGGCTGCCCCGACGAAAGGGGAGGGGAAACCCAAGAAGGCGACCCGGCCCCCCTCCCCGATGGATACGAAGGAGGACGGCTCCGTGGCTCCCACGCCCGAGGCTCCAGCACCCAAGGCCGCAGGAATGGCGGCACTGGCGGCTTACGGGTCAGAGGCGAGCACCTCCCAAACTTCCCAGAAGTCCGCACCACCCGCGGCTCCCACTAACGCACCGATAATGGTGAAAGCCCTGCAGCTTAACCCGGATGTGGCACGCCTCCGTGGCTTGGACAGCTCGGTCAACTGTCCCGCAAACGCCATGGTGGACGACCCCCCGGTGGCTCCCCATCCTGACCCGCCGCCTCCTGCGCCAACACCGCCGAGCATCCCTCTGTCGACCGACCCGGTCCAGTTGCTGGTGCTTGCGAAGCTTCAAGAGCTGGTCGCCTCCGTCACCTCGCTGGCTAGTCGCGTAGACTCCATCGAGGGGCGGAAGGGTGTTACCACATCCTCCCCCATCCCGGCGGCCGTGCCGGTGACCCCTTCGGCCGCGCCTCCCAAGGCTGCGTCGCCAAAGAAGGTGGTTACCCCCACGGCTGCCACGAAGCCTGCGCCACGTGCGCCGGCGGGCCCATCCTCGGTTGGGCAGGCACCGCCACCTTCCACGGCACCCGTCATGCCCCCACCGGCCTCTGACGAGTCCCCCCCTTTGGCTACCCCGGCTCTGCCGGCCAAACCATCGGGCACTTTATCGCACGCAGCTCCTGCCAAGCCGACTGCACCCCCTCCTTCGGATCCGAATGGCGGGTTCATCCACGTTGGGCAACGTGGACGTCCCTCCTACTCGGTCCAAACGAAGAAGGGCATCGCTCAGCACGAAAAGACCACGGCCACGGCGACGGCGGCGGCTGCTGCACAGGGAAGGACGCCCTCGGGCACTCTCTCCCGCAAGCCGCCGACCTCTTCTCCGACCAAGGCCAACACCACCAAGGTCGTCGTCATCCGACACGGCGGTTTCACTGACCGGGAGGCGGAACGCAAACTCCGCTTCCGCAACACCGGCGACATCGTCATGGGCGTCCGTACCGCAATGGCGCGCAAAACCGCCAAACCCATCCACATCATCCTCGGCCACTGGTCCAGGGAAGCAGACCGCACCGGCAACTTCGTTTACGTCCTTGCCGGCAAGCTTTCCATGGCCCAAATCGCCCCTTACTCAGAACTGCTCTGCGCGCCCTTCCCGGGCTCCTCGCTCGTCCCTTCCGAGGGGTGGGCCTGGGGTCAGCTGCGCGGTGTCATGACCCACAACGAAGCTGGTGAGTTCTTCTCGGAAGAAGAACTAGAGGCGGAACTGCGCCTCCACCCAGCCTTCGAGAACGTTCAATTCATCGTGAAGCCCCACTGGCTCACACATCCCAACAATATTCGCGAAGCCACTGCGACCGTCGGCTTCGCCTTGGAGGACCCCTCGGGCGCGGCAGTACAAGCCGCCTCCGCTGGACCGGTCTCCATGTTCAGCTACCAGGTCAAGTTCGTCCCCTGCGGCGACGCACCCACCCTCGTTCAATGTGGGCGCTGCCACCTTTTGGGTCACCGCACCGACGACAAGAAATGCAAGTGGCGCAAGGACCAGATCCGCTGCGTCCGCTGCGGTCGGGACCACCACGTCGACGACCACCACTTCGAATGCCCCAACCAACACGCGGTTATGGGCGTTTGCAAGTGCAAATACAAGTGTCTCCTTTGCGGTGAACAGGGCCATGATGCCCACTCCCGCAAATGCTCCAAACGGGGCGACTTCCCTCCCCCTCGCCGTGCCAAGGTAGCCGGCCGGTCTGCTGCTCCCCCGCTCAAGGGGTCGAACGCGACAGCCCGGATAGACGATGATGAGCCCGTCGTCGAGGCCCATGGCACACCTGAGGTGGACGTCCCCCACGTCGATCCCTCCGATGAGGAGGTGGCAGCGTACCGCGCCGAACAACTTGACCTCCTCGCACGGGTTGACTACGCCAACTGGGGCGTCGAACCAAACCCGCACGGCTGGGGCGACACCGATACTAGCCCCGCCGCAGCTGCCGTCACCGCAGCCTTCCGGAAGACCTCTGCCGTCCCCGCCCGCCGCGTCACCACGGCCACTGACTCTGCCAAGCCCGGCGAGTCTTCCACCGACCGTGCTATGTTGCGGAAGGCGGCCATCCACTCCACCCTGACTACGGTCCCCGCCGCGCCTTTCAGCCCGACCGCCCTTCAGGGGCGTTCGGTCGAGGCCGGGAAGGGCAAGGGCCCCGCAATGGCTGAGCCACAGACTGCCCAATCTGTGCCTCGCCGCATAACCGCTGAGATGATTGCTGACGCCGTCACTCGTCTCGCCCAGATAGAGCTCGAAGACGCCCGGGAGGTCTGCCGCGTCCGCGCGGAGGGCCAACTCTGGGAATTCGACATCTGCGACGCCACGGACACCTTCCTCACGTACCGCCTGGAGGAGGCCCGCGCCCACCGGAAGGTCATCGCCGAGGACCTCTCAGTCTTCGACGATCCTTTCCCATCGGACGCCGAACTTGCCACAGCTGCCCTCGAATGCCCGGTCTTTGGCCGGGTGGACTGGGGCGGCATCCGCTACACTAGCCCTGGCCTCTGCCAAGCACGTCGCGTGCCCGACCTCGCCCTAACCCCCCCTCATGCCTAACTTCTCCTTCGGAAGTGTGAACATGGGGAGGAGGAATCCGGCGATGCGTGCTCTGTTGGAGACGAACACACAGGACGATATTTTATGCGTCCAGGAACCCTGGTTTAGTAGGATTGGCACGAGGAGGGCCGATCAAGAGAAATATGGAGTGGACGTCTTGGGGGGCGCGGCGAATCAGCGGTGGGAGCTGATTTACCCGTACTTCGATGACGACCGCCGGGCGAAAGTCATGACCTACGCCCGCAAACACGACCCCACCACCGGGAAGCGGAGGAACGGGCTCGAGGTGGTCGCACGGCTAGACCTCGCCCAACACCCCTGCATCCTCGTCACCGATGTCCGCGCAGGTAAGGACATGTGGCGGGTGGTCAACTTCTACAACGATGTCGCGGACCCGACCGCACTTCGCGCTCTCATGAAGCTCAAACTCGGGGACGAGGTCCCGACGCTCCTCGTCGGCGACTTCAATCTGCACTCCACGTCCTGGTCGCCATACGGGTGGGCCCCCTCGCCCTGGGTCGGGGAGTTTGAAGGCTGGGCGGCGCTCAACACGCTCCAGCTCTTAAACGTCCCCGGCAAACCCACCCGTCGCGGCACCAGCGCGCAGAACCAACGAGACAGTACGCTCGACTTGGCATGGCGCAACTTCGCCGCCGAGTGCCGTAGCACGTTCGCAGGAGGAATCGTGGATTGGCCGGGCTCACTCGGGTCTGATCACGCCCTCATCCGTACGCTTGCTTACTCGCGCATCGGCACACGCCAACCCCGCGACGACAACACCAATTCATTCGACACCGACATAGACGCTGAAGGATGGGCGGAGTGGTGCCGACTGATGGAGCTCCACTCCCCCGTACTACGCGCGCCCCCCCAAACGACGGTGGAGATCGACACCGCAGTGGACCTCGTCTACGCGGCCTTTAACACGGCATGCGACGCCACCATGAAGCGCAAGGGACGCAACCGCGCCCGGGCCGCTCGGTGGTGGAACGAGGCCTGCACCGTGGCGGTTAACTCGGTCAAGACCGCCGAGGACACCGCTGCCATCCGTGCCGCTAACCGACAGCTCAAACGGGCCGTCAAGACCGCCAAACGCGAATGGGCGGACAAGTTCATCACCACCACCAACATGTGGGAAGTGGCTGCGTGGCGCCATGGTCGATCCGTCACGCGGATCCCTGCGCTGCGCGGCCCCGACGGGGAGCTCACCTACGAGCACGAGGTAATGGCTGACGTTTTCGCCTCCCGTTTCTTCGCCGAACGCCGCGGGGACATCCCCCTTCACCTGCCGGGCGACCCTCCGCCCCGGCCCACCTGCGTGCTCGCCCCTCTGACGGAGGAGGAAACACGCTCGCTCCTCGTGGCCGCATCCAATAAGTCGGCGCCGGGAGTTTCTGGGGTGGGCTGGTTCCTCCTGAAGCGTGCATGGGGCAACCCGGACGCGGACGGCTGGACTGGCATCGGCGCCACACTGACCCACGTCTATCAGGCGTGTTTGAACCTAGGACATCACCCGGCGCGCTGGAAGCAGGCGGTGGTCACGGTCATCCCTAAACCGGACCGGCCGGACTACACGCAGGCCAAGGCGCACCGGCCGATCTCGCTGCTGGAAACCATGGGTAAACTGCTTGAGAAAGTGGTTGCCAAACGGATCCAGCACGAGATTGTTGAACATGAGTTGATTCCGACCACCCAATTCGGGGGGCGGATGCACTCCTCCTGTCTTGACGCAGGACTAGCCCTTCTGCACGACATCCAGGTGGCACACAGCCTCGGGATGAAGTGCGCCATCGTCTTGTTCGACGTGAGAGGGTTTTTCGATCACGTCAACCACGACCGCCTCGTTGCGATCCTGGGGAACTTGGGCTTCGCCCCTGAACTTCAGTCGTGGGCGGATTCATTTCTGCGCGATCGAAAGGTCAAGCTTCGATTCAACGGCGTTCTCGCCGCGGAGCGCGACCAACCGGTTGGGGTGCCGCAAGGCTCCCCTATCTCGCCGGTCTTGTCCATTGCCTACACATCACCGCTGCTTCACAGGATGCGGAGTTGGAATAACTCCTCCCTTGGCATGTATGTGGATGACGGCGTCTTGTTTGCCTGCGCCCAGGAATGGCAGGAGGTTGACGCGTTGCTCCGTGCACGCTACACCGTCTGTGAGGATTGGCTCCGTTCATCGGGTCTCGCCATCGAGCCTGAGAAGACAGAACTGATGTACTTCCAGAAGCCGGGAGAGAAGCACCCCATGCCCTCTCCCACGCGGCTCCTTCTGCCGGACCGTGCAGCAAACACATACTACTCGGTGATGCCCGGGGAAGTTGTCCGTTACCTTGGCTTCTTCTTCCAGCGTCGCCTGAAGTGGGAGCCACATGCCAACATCATGTGCAACCGAGCCCGCACCTCCCTAAAGGCCCTTGCGGTGCTCGGGAATACCATTCGCGGCCTCTCCATGGCGAACTGGCGGCTCGTGCTTAATGCCGTCTGCCTGCCAGTTCTGTCTTACGGATGCCAGCTGTGGTACAAACCCAAAGGCACGGCCGGGCTTATCAAGAAGCTGCAGGTCGTCCAGAACGAGATGGTGAAACAGGTAACTGGTTCCTTTCGCACGGCGCCTCGCGACACCCTTCTCCAAGTTACGAGGATGCTCCCTATGGGCATCTTCCTTGAGAAGCTAACGCACACCTCTGCCCTGCGGCTCTACAGGTTACCCCGGGGATCACAACTGCTCAGGCGCCTCGGCCCTGAGTGGTACGTCCCGGGCCAGGGTGACTTCCCTTTGGTCGTCACGGGCTCTACTGTCGTGCCTGGTCGACGCACACGGCGCCCCACCGCCTTGGAGGCTCTCGCCGCGCGGGTACCCTCATCCGGACCGCGTGTCGACATAGCGGCAGTTGCCCCCTGGGAGGTTCCCAACTGGGCGGCGCAACTCCGCCTACTGGGGGTGTGCTCCCCCCATACGAGAAAGGACTGGACGCGCACCCTCCTCGGGGGCGTTGAAGGTCTTAGTATCGGAATCAGCTTTGTCCACGGGTGCGTCAGCGCCGAGGGGAGGGAGGACGGAACACCGGTGGGCGCGGCGGCAGCCACCTTTTCGGTTGCGGGACAGCCCATCACGGGTGAGGCCTGGACCCTGGGTACGGAAGTCCTCCCGTTTGACGCTGAAGTCTTCGGCATCGCCAAAACGGTAGAGGCACTGGCAATGTACTATACCGAGGAGGTGGCCCCTCCGGATGAGTTCTTTATTTTCTCGTCTTCGGCCTCTGCTCTCCAGGCTGCGCGTAACCCTTGCAACCGCACCGCACAGAAGCATGCCCTCATGTTTCACCAGTCCCTATCTACCCTTCATCTCCGTCACGCTAATGTCCGTTTCTACTTAGTATGGACTCCGGTGGACGAGGACTTGGAAGGGCAACAGGTGGCACGGCGGATGGCGTCCGAGGCCTGCAAACGCGATCCCCCTGCGGGTCTAGATCGCGTCCAGTCTGCGGCTTATCAGAAAGATCGGGCACGGCAACGCGCCTTTCAACAGTGGGGCGACAAGTGGCTGGGTGACAACCTCATCCCTTCGTTCCGCCGGGAATGGCTGGGGGAAGACGCGATCTCCCATCATCACCGCGTGCTCACCACCACCCCCCCCCAGCACGACAAGCATCACCCCCTCTGGCTCGCCGCAACAGACATGGAGCGCGACGAGCATGGGAAGAAAACCAAGACGCCGAAGTTCACACGGCGCACTACCTCCACCGCAATGCAGGTGGCGACAGACCACGCCTTCACCGGCACCTACTCCCAGCGGTTCCGCCCCTCGGACCCGCCCGAACACGTCGCCTGCCCTTGCGGCCACCCCCTCCGTTCCGCGGAGCACATCCTGCTCCACTGCCCGCGGTTCGTCCAACCACGCCTCTCCTACGCCCTCCTCAGCGCAGCGTGGAACCCCATCACCCCCCTCATCCCATACGCCGCCCTCTTCTCCACCAGGAAGGGTGCCGAGAAACTCTGCAAGTTTCTCCAATTCACGCGCGCCCTCTCCCGGCCCGATCCCAGACCGCCCCTGCCGCCGCCTGAGCCTGACTGAGTCCCCTGATCCCGGGGTTTGTATTTTCTCCCCTTCTTTTCGTTCCCCGTGTCCGATCTAACCGAACTTATTGCCTCACCCGCAAATGTAACACCACGCCTCACGGCACTATGTATCCCGGGCGACCCTAGTGGCTGCCTTGTCTGTTTAACTTACCGACTCGTGTTTCGCTTCTCGCTTCTCGTTTCGGGGCCACCTTCTCATTAGGACTAACGTGTTTCATAATTGTAACGGCTCGTAGTTACGACTGGTCTGTGCCTCCGGTGTATAACCCAGTAATAAAATGGATCAAAAAAAAAAAAAAATAGCCCCTTCATCGCTGCGACAATCTTTTCAAACTGCGAGCTCTGTATTTTAAGAGTGACAGAGCATACACGATCCGAGTCGCGGTGCTCGAGTGCAGCAATGACGTCATCTTCGTCGTCAGGAAGGTGAAGGTGATGGCTAATGGCAACAGGAAACACTGGCTAGCAACTGAGAATCTTCCTGGCAAAGATGCAGATCGAGATAGCGTGGTGATGTCGGTCGTGTGCCACACACTGGCAACTCGCACCACGTGAACACGGCACGCTCTTCTCGCTTGGGTTCGCTACTGTAGACTGTAGTATTCAATTCTGACTGCTCGCCTTGCTGCTCGCACTCATTGAGAAACAACTCGGGAGGTGAAACTGCTTGTCAATGGAAAGTTTAGGCGAATGGCCACATCACTGGCAAGCCCGCGACCTAAGGGCGAGACGTTCTTGGTTCCTCTGATTCAGTGCCATCACGCAATTCGCGCCGCGACTCCCGTACACAGGCTGGCACCTGCTGAACACTTGGGCGTGGGATAAATTATGTGGCTCTGTCATTGTTAGCAACCACCCATACTACTCGGGCGGGTCTCTGAGTTCGCGTATCATCCATCATCCCATATGAAGCTCTATTTCATGAGGGCTGGGCCCGGAGCATTTATAAAATAACTGAAGGGGCAAACAGCACGAGTTTTTCTCCTAACTCCGATAGAACTCGTCTTCCGTGTCGACGACGGTTACCGGGAAACCGTCGAGCTGGCGTATAGCGAGGAACCGCTCAATGGATTCCACTGGCTTGTCGCCGGCCTCGTTATCCATCTCGTCTAACCATATCAGGTGGAGCTCAGGAAACACATTGGTGACCATCTCCTGAGTTGTCGGGGTCGTCGAGCGCAGAAACAATATACGCTGTAATCCCTCCAGACAAATGCAACTTTTTCACAGCAGAAAATAGGCTGAAGAATGGCAGCCAGTCGGTGATGTACATGATTTCCGTCGAATCTACATTGTCACCGTGGGCGTCTAGATGATCCATATGGGAGAAAATAGGGATAAGTGGGCCAAGAACTTGGACAACGCACGGAACTTGCGCATATAACGATTCGTCTGAGACCCCCAGAGTAAGATGCACTTGACGACGTTTCCCTTGCGGACAACTTGAATCGAATTCCACGTGGACAATGTCACAGTGAAAGGTTACTCGCGTGCGGGTGAACTGATCGAGCTTGAGGTGTTCTGTGCGATCGAGGAAGCGAGTCAGTTGGGTGGCTTGGATCTCGTGCGCCAAGTATTCTATTCTGAAGTCGTCGACTCGAGGTGTATCAATTTGGGCCAAGAAGCCCTCCAAGTACTCGCTATAACCTTGGTAGTGAAACGCAGTAAGAGCAGGAAGGGTGATTCGCATTGGGGATCTGGGCGACTCCGTTGATCAGAGGTAGAGGGAGAGAATTTGTCTTTGTTGCTTTGTTGAATGTAATGGAAAGGGTTCTGAGCCTGGTTATCACGGCCAGACCTCCGACCATAGCCTCCGGTGACATGTAACTATTCTTGCACATATCCTCGACTTTGAGAGTAATGAGATTGCGAGCTGACAAAGGGAATGTTGGCAATTGTGGGAAGGAGACGCGTCCCAAGCGCAAATATTGTAGACTTAGGGCAGATCCGCCCAGAAATCTCTCTGGAATGACCAGTGCACCCCTTCTATCCCATGTATTGGTAAGGTCCAGATGTGTCAGCATAGGAAATGACTTTCGCATCACAGCCAAGCAGTGTTGTCATGACGCGGGTCTGACTGGGTCAGACCCGCGACCCCGGGTCGGGTAGTCTGACCCCGACCCGTTAGAGTCAGATTATGTGATACCTTTCTATATTCGGGAAATCCTGTGTGTCGTAGATTCATTACTCACGTGTGTTTTCCCACACGCCACTTTCCTTTTTTATCACAACTTCGGGCTGGGCGGGCCATTGCCCCGTCGGCACAAGCCGTAGTGACTAAGCAGAATATGCGATTCCAAAAATGGTCTGACCCTCAGTCTGACCTTTGACCGGGGTCAACTGACCCGGACTGACCTGGCTGACTATGACCCATTTGACCCGGAGTCAGGCTGACTTGTACAACACTGCAGCCAAGGGGCTCGCGGAATTTTAGGCGCCCATACCCAGGTTAGGGGGGTAGGGGGGGTATAGTGGACCCTTAACAGATTTTTGTGTACCGGCGCCTATAGAGCGCTAACCTTGGCGCTAACTCTGGCTATTATTCTGGCGAATGTGAAGAACACGCTTATACACTCTTGGGCTTGGAATACAGGTCTTTGAGAGTGACAGTAAGGCCTTGGAGTAGAGGCCTTGGAGGCCTCTACTCCTCAAAACTCAACTGAAAAGGAATACGGAAGTTTTTTCTGCGCGTGCCTCCCAAGGTGCCTCCTATTTTCCCTAGGCATCAGAAACCTTGGAAACCCTTATCTTTGACTCTTATGGAAACAGTCCAAATCGAGTTCTAAGTGCTCACTTAATCTGACAATTTTCTCAACTCTCGACGATATGGAGCCAACCGATTTGCCCTCAGATGTACCCCCCAGACTGACACCAGACAAAGATGGAACTTACACATGCGACATATGTCACACAAAAGTTCGGGTTGGTTACGGAGGTCTCAAGAACTTCATGCAACATAGGGGCTCACCCGGATGCTTGAGGGCCGTGAAAAAGGGCGAGTTGAAGCCCCAAGATAGCCAGACTGGGAACAGAACAAATACACTCCATTCATACTTCACGAGAACCTTGACACAAACTACACACGATGGGCCAAAAGGTGGGCCAAACCAAGTGCAAGGTGGCAAGCGAAATGGACTTACTTCTGAGGCACCGTCTGAAGTCGCATTGGCGTCGATGGTGACCCTCAGTGTGAGCACAAACCAATCTAGTGCCCCTCCCACGTCTCCCCTTGTACCCTCATTTCCGACATCAGGTCTGCCACACGAACCTAGGGTGGGGTCAGTGTCAGCAGACGGCGTAACTTCCAAGTCAGCACACCCCGACGCACATGCATTGTCGCTGTTGAACAGCGTCACCTGTGCAGCACAAGAGCTGCCATCACACATTCTGGAGGCCGAAGAAGGTGACAATATTGCTCGCATCGTTTTGGCAGGAGGTCCAAAAGAGTCCAGTGAGGCCTGGGAGCATCTCGATCGCATGCTGAACTGGTTGCTGGGGTACGTGTTACGACCCAGCCGGGTCGTTCAGGCCAAAGGCCACTAGGAGTCAATGCGAACGCTCGAGTACGCTGACTCAGCGTGAGGTTCCGGGGTCCTGCTCTGTACCCTATGCCTTTCCAGGCCTTACAGGGGACTCCAGAGAGTGCTGGGCTACTTTGACTCAGTAGCAGAGGAGACTAGCTTTCCTGGAGCACAGGAGGAGAGTAGGAGGCTGGAATTCTTCAAAGACTAGAATGCCGAATACAAGTGCTACTACAGCAGACTATATACTAAGAGGTAGGGGTTTACATAAGCTGTATGCCAGCGTGTACTACTGCTGGCAGTAAGGCCAGCGCATCAGGGTACAGGGGTGACAACACACCAGGGCAAGGGGTACAGATGGAAACTACGAGAACAAACCAGAAGGTGCCAGAACAACAGGGCATGGGGTACAAAGGGTCAAGGGCAACATATTTGGTACACAACGAGTCGGTATCAGTCAGTGTCCATGCAAGAAGGGGAGAACAAGCCGGGAAGCAGTGAGTCAAGAGTCTAGGTCAGAAATGGCACGAGATCGTGACAGTACGGGATTGACATTGAAGATGTTGCACAGCGCGTGCGGCGCGGACCCTTGGGCGTCGGGGGGTTGGTCCAGTACATCCACGGGTTTGTCGTTGATCATGGTATCACTGGGGACCTGCTCGAAGGAAAAATCGGAAGACTGTTGAAAGCGATTGAACTCGCGAAACAGTGAGTACTCGTCAGCCACATTAGAATAGACAAGTTGCTTACCAGAACTGGAAGGCGGGGGCGGACGATTGACCCTGCCTTGCCCGATGTCTTGCCTGTCGAGGACGATTGTTCACCAAGAGAGCTCGCCCATATCATAGTCGACGACGACGACGACATTGAATATATTGGGGGATTACCTTTGTCTACGGAAATTGGCCCCGCACTTCGACCCATAAATAGCTCTTCATCACCATCGACTATCTTGGCTGGTGTACCTGTGGACAATGTGACCGAGCGACCTGGCCGATCTCAGAGGGCGCGGTGCAAGCAGCACATCGTTAGTGCACCACCCGGCAAGACAGGGATCGGCGCATACCCTTTCCTTCTCCATATCGAGGAGCACATGCCATGGGAGTTCTCCTCCCTCGGTGGAACCCTCCTGCTACGCGCACGCAAATGCGAAAACCGAGGACTTGACGAGCATGGTCTATGCAAGCCCTGCCGCGCATTACTATCTAACATAAAATTCAGAAAGATTTTAGCCCGTGTAGAAGAGGGAGTCAACGAGTACACACCTTTCAAGTACCATGGGTTGCTGAGCTTGGCAGAGATTGCGCGCAAAAAGGAGCGCACCATCGATTTATTCCGTCTCCGGCGTACCAACGATGCAAGGAAACTCATCGGGCGTGAAGGCGCAATCACTATGCACCGACAAGTACTCCTTGCAATGTCGAGCGGGAAGATACCACGGTTGGACCGCGTTGTTCATGTGGCCATGGATCGGCATATGAGTGTTGCCGCAATTCTGGACCTGGTAAATAAGGCCGGACGTGGCATCTATCACCCAAAAGGCTTCAGCGAAGAGGAGGACTTACAAGCCCTCCTATTCCTGTGTCTAGGAGGTCAGCGAGTGGCAGAGATTGCGCACCGTATTTTCGGGATTCCCGCCTCCTCCACCGTCCGTCGCCGCACCATGATCCCACCCCTCATATGCTCCTCATCCTACCCAATTTTGAGGGATCTTGAAAGCAATCTAAAGGCCGCATTTGACAGTTTGTTGCCAGCATTAACAGAGCAGGGAAGATATCATATCATCTTTGTAACGCCACCACAGGGGCGTTAAGTACGACGCGTACTTCGTAAGTCGTGCGGGTTACGGAAAGGCGTTGGTCAGTTAAGACCGGAGATGATGATGCACACGTATCACTTGGCCTCCCGGAGCACAAGGATAATAGTAGGGATCAAGGTAGGCTCAAGCGTAAAAGCGAGCAGACTGGTTAACTCAAGCGCAAAGGCGAGTTCACTCGGGGTCGTGAGACGGATGATGTGGTATTACACAAGAAGTCAAGTCTACCGTACAAGCTAGGTATACGAGACCTTATATAGTAGTACAGGGTGTTTGGCCAGGCCAAACACAAGGCGTGATAATGAGCCTTCTGCTCGAGAATGGAACAAAGGGGAATTCAGATGTAGCGAGATAAGGATGCGCGGAGTCATGCGCTCATGGAAGTAGCTCGGAAATGTGGGGTGGTTTTCGATGGCGCAAACTACCCCTTGAATCGAGTCGTGCGTAAGTGGAATCAGGGAAAACGAAGCAGCGCGTGAGAAATAAGGAGTCCGCGGAAATCGTGTATCGTACAGGGAACATGGAAGCGAGAAAGAGAAAGTGGTCAGATCGTAACAATCTTGATGATTGACGAGATCGCACAAGAGAGGCGCCCACGATGGTGTGATCGGACAAACCAGATACTGGGGTGGTGTTGAGAGCATACGAAAGGGAAGTGTATGGACTTCAACAGTATTGCAGATGTGGAGCTGTTGTTCCAGGACATGGAGCGTGGCGATGTGCACCTGGCGCACGAAGTGAGTATTATCCAATTCTCCCACGGATTTGCCCAGATCGATCGATGCTAAGTCGCGTGACTTGCTCTCCAACAGGCCACCATCGGCGCAATCGGTATACTGTGCAGCAATTCTAGACTTTATAGCGCAAAGCCTTTCCTTGTCTCTGGTAGCTGTAAGAAAGAGACCGCAGAAGACCACGCAAGTCTCATTCAGACGACACTCAACGCAATCAAAGACACCAAGGCACTTTCGGATGCTCGGGTTGTCTCCATCGCGTCAGACGGCGAGGCAAAGCGGGGTAAGGCGTTAGTGCAGCTTACGTTCAAGCGCTGGCTTTCTCCCTCCTCCCCTATCTATCCCTGGCTGTCTGGGTGTGCGTTCCTCGATCTACATGTCGGCGAAGATGACATTACCTGCGACAAGGACTGGAAGCATGTCGCCGCGAAGCGACCACACAACGCCCTCTTGCGCGAGAAGGGCCTCCTGGTACATGGAACATGGATTACTCCCATGCTTATTCAGAGCCATCTTCTCGAAGCTGGTCACAAGCATCAACATGTCCGTGCGGTACTCAATCCAAACGACAAACAGGATGTCATGCTCGCTTTCACTCTGCTCCAGGACATATGGAATCTTCCTCAGCTCACATCTGGCGCACCTGGTCGTATCAAAGCCCGAGAGTCGCTTCGCATATTTGGTTCTATGTGCTATCACTTCCTTATGCCATATATCTGCGTCGACTTGTCTATTGAGGACCAGCTCAAATACCTGAGCTACGCGGCACACCTAGCTTTGGTTCTCTATGTTCACGATAACGCATGCACCAACTTCATCCCCGCTGCGCTCTATATTGACCTTATGATTATGGTCAAAAACGTTTTCTTTTGTGTGGCGAAGGCCAAGATCGACACCCCTAACAATGACTTTAACATTATACTTCTTGGCACTGATCGTCTTGAAAATCTCTTCGGCTGCCTACGGACTATTGTGGGCAACGATGCCAACATTGACAATTACCAACTCGGTTCCCGTCTAACTGGGACTATGGAGTCTATGAACATTTTAGCTTTGCACCCCAAATGGGATAAAGCGCCGCGACGTCTGCATCTTCCGTGCGTGTCTCAGGATTCGTCCACAATTCCTGATTCTGCAGATCACATATCCCCACGCTCATGGAGGGCGTCTCAAGCTCTCAGCTCCGTCACACCTCCCACTGTGTGGATTCGGGGTCGGCGCAAGCTCGAAGCAGACTACCTATTTGTCTGTGACATCCTCCGTGCTGTTGGGGCAACCCCCAACGCCACAATACTTGCACCCTTTGGTACCTGTAACGTTTCGCTTTGGATGTGGACTCTGACTCATCGGTGATGACTTACGAGTGTCAGAAGTACTTAGTCATGGACTGCGCAGCATCAGTCAGCTGTAGGGCTTAGCATGTGATTGTACGATATGACTCATTCCTAGTAGTAGTTGTATTAGGGTTCACTCTACTTACACTATTGGCTAGTCACGATTCGGGAGGAGCTTGAAAGCTACCTCATACATGTATATAAGGACTCGTACGAAGACCAGGATCCGCATCTTGGTCTTCTTCAATTACCACTTCTTGACTCGTCCTCTATACAAGGGATCTCCCCCTTAGTGAGTTCCCTCCGTCCGGCATATCCTTCGGATCCCCGTGACCCCTACTAGCCTTTGGCTACCCACGTGTCTGACCAACCGTGTGGACAGTGAACTACCCTCTCGACGTGACTTGTCACCGAGTGTTCCTCTATCATAACGAACGTGTCGCCAAACCTTTTCATCAAATCTACGTCGTTGACCACGAGTCGTGGGACGAACTCAGGGTTGTCCGCTACCCGCCGATCTACCTCCCGCTAGGAGAAGACCTTCACGGATACATAGGACCGGAGGACCGTCTGTTCCCTCATCCCGTTGACATCTACACTACTTCTGCGAATAGGAACTACTACCTCCCCAGAGGATCAGCACACCAGCTCACCTAAGTCAGGCAGACGTCCGTGGTAGATGTTACATTAAGACCAAGATTCCATCGTGGCTTATCCTCAAGATCCAAACACGACCACCAAGGACCTTTGGGTCCCCTTCAACGCATATCACATCGACAGACGAGGAGAGCGAAACATCCCCGTCCAATATCTGAAAAACGCCTTCTGGTCGGACGACGCCCAAGACGTTGGATACGCCGCCAAATACAAGAAACAAAGTTACCCGATAGAATTCAACTTCGACCGCCTCTGTTGGGTCGAACTCAAGTGGGACCACGCCACTGACAAATACAAAGCCGTCCAACCCACACATGACGTACTCCAGTGCAACATCCTTGCAAGTAGCGTCACAACAAGAGATCAGTGGGGCCCTATCGACGGAAAACCAGTAGAAGAAGAACACACACGATCACCAACTCCAAAAACTCCTGCACCGTCCCCATCGCTCAAAAGCAACCCAGAAGAGATACGTATCCTCGGAGAAGAAGAGACACACGAGGAAACAACCCTCGAAACATTAGCTGAGCAGATTCCTACCCTATCCATACCACGCATGGCAACCATTACCGAAGCAGAGACACAAGCGCGCACGGCCTTCATGGGGGATATTAACCCTGAAACAGGGCACCGCAAGGAACAACCCGGAGGAGGAGGAGAAGACCCTCACGGAGGAGGAGACGGAGGAGGAGATGGAGAACCACAGGGAGGATGGCCATTGGGAATAAACGCCCCGAACCCAACACAACGAGCAGAGAAGTTCTTTGGAAAAGAACCTGCGGTCTTCACGGGAGACCGCACCAAAGCAGCTGAGTTCTACACCCAATGGACGCTATTCACAAACTTAAATGATGAAAATGCGATCATCCAAACTCCCTATAGAAAAGCGATGCTTTTCCTCACATACTTCCAAGGCCCCCTCGTCAACGAGTGGATCCTCTCCACCTCTGAATGGCTAAAGCAAGAGAAAGGCAAGCTAGGTTCCCAAGACGAATGGCTATGGGAAGCTGTGGCAGGAGGATTCAAGAGACAATTCACCGACACCCTAGAAGAAGAGAAAGCGCGACAGGAACTCCGCGCTGGAATCAAAATGGAGAAAGGAGACATAGACGCCTACATAGCTAAGTTCAAACGCCTAGTCCGCCAGAGCAACTACCAAGCCAACACCCCTCTAGTGCTCGACTGCTTCATGGCAGGATTACCCTACGACCTTTACCGCAACTCGTATCAATTCCACAACCCCAGCACTTATGCCCAATGGAAAGCGGCAGCCATAGAACAACAGAAACACTGGATTCACATGAACGCCCGTGTCGACAGAAAGAAACCCCAACAAGGACAAAACCAGGGACCGGGTTGCCCACAAGGACAGCGTAATACGCCTATGCGCCCATGGCAGACACCTCAGAAACCAGGATGGCAACAGTATCGCAACCACCCCGACGCCATGGACACCACCCCGGGAAGGGTCCGCGCCAGACTCGCGGATGCCGAAGAAATCCTTGAAACCTGGAAACGAAACCAACACATAGGGACCCCGCCCGCTAGGAGACCTCAGGGCAGGGGAGTCATTGATGCAAGGGACGTAACCTGCTACACCTGTCACAAGAAGGGACACTTCTCACGAGACTGCCCCACTTGGCAGCGTCAAGGCCCGCAGGTGCGCAGCGCATACATCGAAGAAGTACAGAGCGTACGAGAAGAACTGCTCATCGATCTCGAAGAAAGCAGCGAACGAGGAGCACGAGCCTCCACATCTACCCCCCAAGACAGAGCGAACGAATGGCTTGAGGGAGTCTCTGAACTAGACGAGGAAACCAAAGGACTGGTGATGAAGGAATTGTGGGGGAAGAAGGATTTTCAGGACGCCTAAACCCATCGGCCTGGGTGAGGGCACTAAAAAGTGACTCTGTGTTCATAACGCGCTATCATTCTATGCATGTTCCAGTTTCGACTCGCACAAGTCACTTCATGGCCGACAAAAGAGCTCTGGTAGACTCCGGAGCCACCAACAACTTCATACATCCCGCATTCGTCAGGAAAATGGGCATCGGATCAAACGAACTAGACCAACACCGCAACATCTGGAACATCGACGGGATGCACAATAAATCGGGAAAAATCACCCACTACGTGGATCTCAACGTCCAAACCAGAGGAGAAAAGAAAGTTATAAGATTCCTCATCACAGACGTAGGAGGGGAAGACCTAATCCTTGGATATCCATGGCTTGCAACCTTCCAACCAACAATCCAATGGGCCAGCGCGACTCTTAAAGCAGATGAGTACCCAATCATCATACGAACCACGAACCCCACTCGTAAAAACATAGACCCGGTAATCGCAAAAGCAGTCGTACGCGCCGCCTTAACCAAAGTCATCGATAAAGAAAAGGGAGAAATCGTCCAACAACTCAAACAAGAATGCTCGCTGCGAGGAGCAAGAGTAGAGGAGGACGAAGAAGAAGAAATCCACCTACGAGCCACCACCTCAACGAACCTAGCAATCGAGGCGCAACAGCACACACAGAAGACAGAAGTCCTGGAGGAGTACAAAAGACACGCCAGGGTATTCAGCGAAGAAGAATCCCACCGGCTCCCCTCCTCGAAACCTTGGGACCACACCATAGACCTCAAACCAAACGCGCCCAGCGCCATCGACTGCAAAGTTTACCCAATGAACCAGGCGGAGGACCAAGCCCTCAAAGAGTTCTTAGATGAACAAATGGCAAAAGGGTACATCCGACCATCGAAATCCCAGTACGCATCCCCTTTCTTCTTCATCAAAAAGAAGGACGGAAAACTACGCCCGGTACAGGATTACCAAAAGCTCAACGAATGGACCATACGCAACCAATACCCACTCCCGCTCATCCCAGAACTCATCTCAGATCTGAGTGGTGCCTCTATATTCTCTAAATTCGACGTCCGTTGGGGATACAACAACATACTGATCAAGGATGGCGACCAGCCCAAAGCCGTGTTCAAGACACGCTATGGCCTGTTCGAGCCACTAGTAATGTTTTTCGGACTTACCAACTCCCCAGCAACCTTTCAAGCCATAATGAATGTCATCCTGAAACCAATCATCGACTATTGGGAGCAACGGGGAACGATCATACGGGTATACATGGACGACATTGCGGTTGCCTCGAACAATATGGAGGATCACATCGCAGCAATACACAACATCCTGGACGTACTGGAAACCAATGACCTCTTCCTAAAACCGGAGAAATGTGTCTTCCACGCTCTGCGCATCGATTACCTGGGGGTAATCATTGAAAAGGGGGTGACTTGCATGGACCCCATCAAAATTTCGGGCATCAAAAACTGGCCTACCCCCACAAACGTAAAACAGGTGCGATCATTCCTAGGGTTCTGCAACTTCTACCGTGCTTTCATTCGAAATTTTGCCACATACGCACGCCCCCTCAATCGACTAACAAGAAAAGACTCTGCGTGGCAATGGGGAACCGAAGAACAAGCAGCTTTAGACAAACTCAAAGCACTCGTCACGACAGAACCAGTATTGGCACACCCAAAACTCGACAAGCAGTTCGAACTCGAGGTTGACGCGTCAGCCAATGGTCAGAGATGGCTTATATAATTGATACCCCTAATCGGCGGTGAGAGTCTTTAATGGTTCATACTCAGCCGGCACCGGCTGACGTCAGAGATTCTCCCGGAATTGATACTCCAGCCGACACTGGCTGGATCGGAGATAGTCGGGAATCCCTGAGGCACTTAAACACAGAATAGAAAAGCAGAACACTTCCCAGAATATTGTGGATCCAGAGATGCTCTATATTGAATCAAATGAGCAGTATTCAACTCAGATAGGCACAGCAGAGTGCAAGCACCCTAGATACTTACAAGTGGACAGGAATAATCAGCCTATACCCATTAAAACATCCGCTCTAATTGATAGTCTAACTGATGGTGGGCAGATCGGAGATGGTCGGGGATCCCTGTGAAGACTAGCAAGGATCCAGAGACACCGTGCACTCGATGAAATGAGCAGTATTTAGGTATGTAGGAACACCCACTCTGATATGTGCAGCAGAGTGCAAGTACCTTAGATACTTACAAATGGACCGGAATAGGTAAGGGATGTTCAATTGGAACATTCCTAGTGGTAGGTCGGAGATAGTTGGGGATCCCTGAGGCACTTAAAACATGCTAGTAAGGTGTAACAGTTATTAGAAAATGTGGAGGTACTCTGTATTAAATCAAAAGCAATATTCAGGCATGTAAGAACATTCACTCAGATATGTGAAGCAAAGTACAAGAAACACTATGATTTGGCAGGAATAGGCTTGGGGATCCCCGACTATCTCCGACCGGGAATAGATAAAATATGTCCGATCGCAAGCCAATGTGTAGTGACAGAATATATAAAGTGAAATCAGTCTGCAAGATCTGTAGGAACTCATCATATATTTGAAGGGGTATGAACTTGTGCAGTAAAGAGTGCGGATATCCCGACTATAGTACACACACATATCTATTATGATGAATTATATCATTATTGAAGTCGGAAAGTCTCCAATGTAACTATGTAAGTATAAGCTACCTGGCCAGGAAGCTTGGATGAATCTTTGCTGCACCCCTGCCAGTGTCCATATTCCTGCACATTGTTAGAAGCAAGGTTACAACTCGGAGATGATTGCAGGACTTACTTGACCTTCTCTGTCGGTATGACGACTCGTTTCCCTTCCTCTGCGAGTGGGTAATTATTGATTTGATTTCGTTCCTGTTGCACAGGGTAAGGATCCGATGGACCTGCCATATCTAGGGGTTTAATTATTAGTCTACCTAAGCTGCTGTAGATGGGAAATGGATGGAGTACGAACCTGGTGACGAATATCTATCATCCCCTTGATAATTATTTCCTGGAGAGTGAGGAGTTCCGTCACTCCCTAGACATGTACCATTAACAAATGAAGAACAAAATAATAGCAGCATTACTCACCAGGATCACTTCGCTTCGCAGGCTCATGAAATGGAGGAGTCTCTGTAGCCATTGCATGGTCAGATGATTCATCACTGCTTGATGATGTGTTTGAAGGCTCAGTAGTCTCACGCTCCACATCGGAGGTCCGATTATGAGGAGGATCAGAATCAGATGATTCAGCTGAAGACTTATCAGTGCTGCTACTCTTTGGATTGGAGTCCCCATAATTGCTAAGGTTGAAGGACTCTTGATCAGATGCATTTGATTGCTGTGCATGTCGGAGATGTCGCCTATGCCTCCGAGGATGTTTCACATCTCGGAAGAGTGGGGAGGTTGGAACCCACATCAGGGGACCAAGGCCTTGGTCTTGTCTGTCGCTCCAATGGGATAGAAGGCGGAAGACCTCTCCAATCTGGATCTTGGATGGGTCCTTCCACACAAACTCTTCCGGTGTACAGTCGTCCAAGATCCAGGATGATGGGTCCTTGACCAATACTCCCCATGGAATGGTCTGCTTCTTATTTCCGGTGACAAACCCTAATTCATATTTGTTATATCATGCTGCACATGTATTAAAAGAATGGCTCACGGATATGTGCAGTACAATACTCCCTGAGCAATGACTGAACAACTTTGGCCTTATATCCATCGAACATGGTAACCTTTGGAAGTTTGGGACATTTATATTTATCAAATACAATGGGAATTGGGGTGTTTATAGTCCTGGAGCGGTCCTTTTTCGGGAGTTCCTGCACAGTGTCTGAAATATTCATTGATGATATGTGATCACCATAGATAAGAGGCTGGTCATACCGTTTGAAAAACATTTCTGCCCAAATTTAATCCACTGCTCCCAGAGCGCAGCACTCTTCCAGTCTGGGCAGTACTTCCGAAAGGACTTTCCATCCTGCAATACAGTGCTCACATCATTCCTGAAATTGGTTGCACCAATAATCAGCAGACATATATCAAGGGATGTGTGGATATTTGATTACTTACAAGCCTATCTTAAGGGTATTGTCTTCAGCCTCATATGCTGTGAGGACAAGGGAGCGGATTCCGCATGTCTTATGGAGCTGAATTTGAAAGTCCTGGATGATCCTCTCACGCATAGAGGATGCCATTCTATAGAGGAGATATGTGAGGAATTGAGGAATCGATTAATAACTGATACAAATACTGGCATACCTCGATTGAACGCGCTTCGGTGGTGTCTCCTCCGACCACTCCCTAGCAGCCTTTACATAATCCTGTTGATCCATGGGAGATAACTCCTTCCACAAGGTAGTTGTTGCGTCTTGAAGGACTCCCAAGAATGCAGGATCTCCCGGTTCTATCCCAGAGGTCTTCTTTACATGGTCCAAGACCTCATCTCGGTTCAGATGATAGAATGCATTGCGGGCGGACCATTTGCGGGTGAATTTGATGTATTGACGCCTGGGGCGGACATACTTGTTATAAAACCATTTCTGAATTTTCTGGAATCGGGAATAAGGGATATCCTCATGTCTGCATAACCAAGACACACCTTGCTTGCATCCTTCTTGTCAAAGGGTGTATCAACCGGGCGGAGATGATATAACTTCGCCATGGCCCTCTCAATGATCCTAGTTCGTTCATCTGGATCGGCCTCTTGAAATTCTTCAAGATATTCCTGTAGAACAACTCTGTCTTGAGGGGTGATAGAAAAGCCCGACTTGGCAGGCTGTTCCCCGTCGCTCTCTGAGTGTGGAGAATCTCTGCTACCACCAGATGTGCTGGAGGAGTCACTCTGCATAATGGAGGGGGATAAAATGGGTAGATATAAAGGATGAGATGGTTGAGCGGATGCCAGTGGATGTAAGTATCTATCAGTTCAGTGGTTAAATACATACCCATACGGTCATTATATTTGAATATAAATAATTCATTATCCCACCATCCCAGAGTACACCAACAATCAAACATGTAGTGAAGATACAACATGTATGGGTAGGGTGTCACATTTGACTGGTAAAGTTTTCATGCAACAGATGGGTGATACTCCGATGCAAATGTGATTTCACAAACGTTTCACCTTGCGTTTCACATTAGATTGGAGACATCATATGTCTTTGGTCAAACATAATTATGTTTTATGCACGGAAGGAGGAGCTCCTGTATACTCAGCAAAGTCATGAGAACACATGTGCACGAAACATACAATCAATTTATGTGTCCTCAATAATCGTGGGAAGTCCGATGAAGCCCTTGTCAATAATAGTGAATCAGACTATTAATGACATGTATGTTTCCAAAGTTGGGTGTATATCCTGTAGGTATCACCATACATGGTGGTGCTTCAATTTGACGATGGCAGATTTCCTAATATCGCCAATCTGTATAAGGTATATTCACACATATAGCAAGGGGGTGAAGAGCGGACGTCCGCGGAGCATTGATGCGTGACAAGGATCGATAATGAAACATTGCGGAGATGTGTCCCTCGTGTAGCGGAAATAGCTCGTGACTCAGGGATGTGCACGCACTGCTTCACTCGAAGGTCACCGATCTGTATAAGATGTATTCACACATATAGCGAGGGTGAAGAGCAGACATCCGCGGAGCATTGCGGAGATGTGTCCCTCATGTAGCGGAAATAGCTCATGACTCAGGGACATGCATGCATAGCTTCACTCGAAAGTTGTAACATACGCAGAGCTTCGGATATACGGACGGGATCACGTTTATCGTTCCACTAATACCTACAATCCGATACACGTGCTACAATCAACCAAGATACGAGGCGATGGCCTCAATCTCCACGACAGCCTTATACATATCGTCCGTTGTTTCTGCCATTGCGCCTCTGAGCAGCGTCAGCGTGTCCCAGAGACGTGCAAGATGAATCTTGAGTTTTTCGGTCCTCTCCTCCAAGTCCGTGATGTCCTGAGGCTTTTTTGAAGGGGGGATGACGATCCCCATGGGGTGCTTTGGCTGGCCCGATGAGGATGGCCCAGCGGATGGCCCGGCGGGCGTGAAAGGATTCTGCAAGGCGGTGCCGAGGGTATGACCACGGGGTGTGGGCACAAGGGCCTTGTCCTGCACGATAGGCTAGATATGTAGAGATTAGTGGAATAGGTGCGGCGGATGTAGCATCACGCACCTGTGCTTTTGGAACATTTCGCGGTCCAGCAGGACCTGATGGGATGGTGGTGCGGGCCTCGTTATCTCCGCCGTCTACCTCCATAGTGTCAGAAACCTAGCCCGAAGCGCAGTGAGTTCATGTGATAGAGATAATAGTAATCGACATACAATGGGCTCTTTAGAGCGAGCACCTGCAGCGGGTGGGGGTGAATCGTCAGCCGTGGAATCCCCTGAAGGGGCGGGCCATCGGTCGACAAAGTTTTGAGACGCTGGGATGAGATCCATGAAATCTTCGAAGACTGGCTTCTTTCTCTTGGGCTGAGTCACATATTCATAAACATGTTTCGAATTATTCAGGATATGAAGCTCTACCTGAGTGCCCCCACTCTTCGCTCGGGGAGCTGAGGGCAGTGATACAACTGGCGATGGAATCTTCGACATGAAGTCGAAGTCATCGTCATCATCATCTGCTGCACCTGACAATGGTGCTGGCGGGGGTCCCATTGGCTGGGGCTTAGCAGTGATCTGTTTGGGGTTAGTGGAGGTGGACATGGTCGGCGGGGATCGCTCAGATGCACGGGACTGAGAGCGAGAAGAGCGGGGGACGTCTGACATATTTGCGAATGTTGTTGAAGCTGAGAATCCTGCTTATTATTATGTATCAAGGATCTATGTAATAGATCGAGTATGTAGCGAACAATCAGAATCGATGGAATCAATGGGTAACTACTTGTAAACATATATGATTATCCATGATAGGAAAGACCATCCCTTGTCGGAGGTAGGTCGTGGGAAGTCCGAGGAAGCCCGACACGTTTCAGCGGAGCTCATGTGGCACATGTGTACACATCTACGAGACCTGAATTCACACACGTATGACACCTGCCCACATACATCCACACAATGGCTAGGAAGGGTGTTGGAGAGTTGACAAGAGATGAAACGGCTATCCTGGTCGTAGCAGCAAAGTTCTTGTGTGCCCTTGAACGTCTGGAAGCCGACCCGCCTACGTCCGAAGAACTGGCTGCCTTTACTCAGACAGCCAATGTTCTGCCATCAATTCCATCATTGATGGGCCACCCGATGGGCAGAACCCCTCATGACTCATGGGCCAACCGACGTCGGCCGATGCACCAGATTTTTCCAGAATTCATGGGCCACCCGACGTTGGTTGAGAGTATTTTTGTCCCAGAGCAATATCTGTGCATGGAAAACATGTAGGGAGATAAAACACCCGAAACAAACTGCAATAAGACTGGTAAGCAGATGGAACACCAAATCCTGGTCCAAGGAACATAGGATGCAATATATAAACCCCCCACTGCAGGGGAACTGCCAGACAAACAGAACATTGAGTTTCAGTCCTTGGAACACATACAGAGAGGTACAACACCCAAAACACATTCGAATGGGACTGGGAAGGGTATGGAAGACACAATCTTAGTCCATGGAACATAGGATGTAAAATATACATCCCCAGGTGTAGGGAAACTGCCAGACAGACGGAACATTGACCTTCCATCTGTGGAACACAAGTAGAGAGGTACAACACGCGAAACACATTCCAATGGGACTGGTAATGGTAGGGAAGACCATAACTAAGTCCATGGAAGAAAGGATGTAATATATACATCCCCAGGTGCAGGGGAAGTTGGGGAACTGCCTGGGAGACGGAACATTGAGTTTCTGTCCGTTGAACACATGCAGAGAAGTACAATACCCAAAACATATTCTAATGGGGCTGGGAAGGGTATGGAAGACCATATCCCAGTCCATGGAAGATAGGATGTAATATATACATCCCCAGGTGCAAGGGAACTGCCAGAGGGATGGAACATTGAGTTTCCATCCATGGGACACAGGTGGAGACAGAAAACACCCGAAACACATTCTAATGGGACAAGGAAGGGTGTGGAACACCACATCCAAGTGCATGGAACATAGGATGCAATAGATACATTCCCAGGTGCAGGGGAACGGCCAGAGGGATGGAACATTGAGTTTCCGTCTGTGGAACACAGGCAGAGAGGTGCAACACCCAAAACATATTCCAATGGAACTGGAAGGGGTGTGGAAGGCCAAATGCAAGTCCATGGAACATTGGATGTAAAATATAAACTTCCAGGTGCAGGGGAACTGCCAGAGGGACAGAACATTGGGTATCTGTCCATGGAACATCTTGGGAAATGATGTTCGACACCCAATCCTATTTCCATGAGCCATGTATAGTTCACTTCCCATTTGTATTGTGGGTCTATGGAAGTGATTTGCATCCCCCAAAGTTCACAAACCCAAAAAACACGGAAGTTGTGTGAACTTCCGCATTTTTTCCAGATCTTGGGAAATGATGTTCCATACCCCATGCTATTTCCATGAGCCATGTATAGTACACTTCCCATTTGTATTCTGGGTCTATGGAAGTGATTTGCATCCCCAACAGTTCACAAACCCAAAAAACGCGGAAGTTGTGTGAACTTCCGCGTTTTTTCCAGATCTTGGAAGATGATGTTCCATACCCCATTCTATTTCCATGAGCCATGTATAGTACACTTCCCATTTGTGTTGTGGGTCTATGGAAGTGATTTGCATCCCCCAAAGTTCACAAACCCAAAAGACACGGAAGTTGTGTGAACTTCCGCGTTTTTTTCCAGATCTTGGGAAATGATGTTCCATACCCCATCCTATTTCCATGAGCCATGTATAGTACACTTCCCATTTGTATTCTGGGTCTATGGAAGTGATTTGCATCCCTGACAGTTCACAAACCCAAAAAACGCGGAAGTTGTGTGAACTTCCGCATTTTTTCCAGATCTTGGGAAATGATGTTCCATACCCCATCCTATTTCCATTAGCCATGTATAGTTCACTTCCCATTTGTATTCTGGGTCTATGGCAGTGATTTGCATCCCCCACAGTTCACAAACCAAAAAAACATGGAGGTTGTGTGAACTTCCGCGTTTTTTCCAGATCTTGGGAAATGATGTTCCATACCCCATTCTATTTCCATGAGCCATGTATAGTACACTTTCCATTTGTATTGTGGGTCTATGGAAGTGATTTGCATCCCCCAAAGTTCACAAACCCAAAAAACGCGGAAGTTTTGTGAACTTCCGCATTTTTTCCAGATCTTGGGAAATGATGTTCCATACCCCATGCTATCTCCATGAGTTATGTATAGTACACTTCCCATTTGTATTCTGGGTCAATGGAAGTGATTTTCATCCCCCACAGTTGACAAACCTAAAAAACGCGGAAGTTGTGTGAACTTCCGCATTTTTTCCAGATCTTGGGAAATGATGTTCCATACCCCATCCGATTTCCATTAGCCATGTATAGTTCACTTCCCTTTTGTATTCTGGGTCTATGGCAGTGATTTGCATCCCCCACAGTTCACAAACCAAAAAAACATGGAGGTTGTGTGAACTGCCGCGTTTTGTCCAGATCTTGGGAAATGATGTTCCATACCCCATTCTATTTCCATGAGCCATGTATAGTGCACTTCCAATTTGTATTGTGGGTCTATGGAAGTGATTTGCATCCCCCAAAGTTCACAAACCCAAAAGACACGGAAGTTGTGTGAACTTCCGTGTTTTTTCCAGATCTTGGGAAATGATGTTCCATACCCCATTCTATTTCCATGAGCCATGTATAGTACACTTCCCATTTGTATTCTGGGTCTATGGAAGTGATTTGCATCCCCGACAGTTCACAAACCCAAAAAACGCGGAAGTTGTGTGAACTTCCGTGTTTTTTCCAGATCTTGGGAAATGATGTTCCATACCCCATCCTATTTCCATTAGCCATGTAAAGTTCACTTCCCATTTGTATTCTAGGTCTATGGAAGTGATTTGCATCCCCAAAAGGTGTTTCCATCTATCTGAACAAACGCAGAAGTTCACAAACCCAAAAAAATGCGGAAGTTGTGTGAACTTCCGCGTTTTTTCCAGATCTTGGGAAATGATGTTCCACACCCTATCCTATTTCCATTAGCCATGTATAGTTCACTTCCCATTTGTATTTTGGGTCTATGGAAGTGATGTGCATCCTCCAAAGTTCACCAACTCAAAAAACGTGGAAGTTGTGTGAACTTCCGCATATTTTCCAGATCTTGGGAAATGATGTTCCATACCCCATCCTATTTTCATGAACCATGTATAGTTCACTTCCCATTTGTATTGTGGGTCTATGGAAGTGATTTGCATCCCCCAAAGTTCACACACCCAAAAAACGCGGAAGTTGTGTGAACTTCCGCATTTTTTCAGATCTTGGGAAATGATGTTCCATACCCCATCCTATTTCCATTAGCCATGTATAGTTCACTTCCCATTTGTATTCTAGGTCTATGGAAGTGATTTGCATCCCCCAAAGGTGTTTGCATCTATCCAAACAAACATAGAAGATCACAAACCCAAAAAAACGCGGAAGTTCACAACTTCCGCGTTTTTCTAGATCTTGAAAATGATGTTCCATACCCAATCCTATTTCCATTAGCCATGTATAGTTCACTTCCCATTTGTATTTTTCATAGACCCAGAATACAAATGGGAAGTGAACTATACATGGCTAATGGAAACAGGATGGGGTATGGAACATCATTTCCCAAGATCTGGAAAAATGCGGAAGTTCACACAACTTCCGCGTTTTTTGGGTATGTGAACTTTGGGGGATGCAAATCACTTCCATAGACCCAGAATTCAAATGGGAAGTGAACTATACATGGCTCATGGAAATAGGATGTGTTTGGAACATCATTTCCCAAGATCTGGAAAAAACACGGAAGTTCATACAACTTCCGCATTTTTTGTGTTTGTGAACTTTGGGGGGTGCAAATCACTTCCATAGATCCAGAATACAAATTGGAAGTGAACTATACATGGCTAATGGAAATAGGATGAGGTATGGAACATCATTTCCCAAGATCTGGAAAAAACGCGGAAGTTCACACAACTTCCGCGTTTTTTGGGTTTGTGAACTTTGGGGGATGCAAATCACTTCCATAGATCCAGAATACAAATGGGAAGTGAACTATACATGGCTAATGGAAATAGGATGGGGTATGAAACATCATTTCCCAAGATCTGGAAAAAACACGGAAGTTCACACAACTTCCGCGTTTTTTGGGTTTGTGAACTTTGGGGGATGCAAATCACTTCCATAGATCCAGAATACAAATGGGAAGTGAACTATACATGGCTAATGGAAATAGGATGGGGTATGAAACATCATTTCCCAAGATCTGGAAAAAAAACGGAAGTTCACACAACTTCCGTGTTTTTTGGGTTTGTGAACTTTGGGGGATGCAAATCACTTCCATTGATCCAGAATACAAATGGAAAGTGAACTATACATGGCTTATGGAAATAGGATGGGGTATGGAACATCATTTCCCAAGATCTGAAAAAAATGCAGAAGTTCACACAACTTCCGCGTTTTTTGGGTTTGTGAACTGTGGGGGATGCAAATCACTTCCATAGACCAAGAATACAAATGGGAAGTGAACTATACATGGCTCATGGAAATAGGATGGGGTATGGAACATCATTTCCCAAGATCTGGAAAAAATGCGGAAGTTGTGAACTTCTGCATTCTTTCTCAATGTTTTGGAAATGATGTTCCATGCACAGGGATCTGATGTTCCATACCCTTACCAGTCCCATTGGAATGTATTTTGGGTGATATACTTCTCAGCATGTTTTTCATGGATGGACACTCAATGTTCTGTCCCTTTGGCATTTCACTAACTTCCCCTACAGCTGGGGATGTATATCTTACATCCTATGTTCCATGCACTGGAATCTATTGTTCCATATCCTTACCAGTCCCATTGGAATCTCTTTCAGGTCATTTACCTCTCATCTTTTTTCCAAGGATGGAAACTCAATGTTTTGTTCCTTTGGCAGTTCCCCAACTTCCCCTGCAGCTGGGGATGTATATATTACATCCTGTCACCTATGGACTGGGATTTGGTGTTCCATACCCTTCCCAGTCCCATTGGAATGCGCTTCGGGTGATATACCTCTCAGCCTGTTTTCCATGGATGGAAACTCAATCTTTTGTCCCTTTCACAGTTCCCCTGAACCTGGGGATGTATCTATTACATCCTATGTTCCATGGACTGGTATTTGGTCTTCAATACCCTTTCCAGTCCCATTGGAATATGTCCCAGGTGTTGTACCTCTCTACTTGTGTTCCACGGATGGAAACTCAATGTTCCGTTCCTCTGGCAGTTCACCAACTTCCCCTACACCTGGGGATGTATATTATACATCCTATGTTCTATAGACTGAGACTTTGTCTTCCATACCATTCCCAGTCCCATTGGAATGTGTTTTGGGTGTTGCACCTCTCTGCTTGTGTTCCACAGACGGAAACTCAATGTTCCGTCCCTCTGGCAGTTCCCCTGCACCTGGGGATGTAGATTGTACATCCTGTGTTCCATGGACTTGGATATGGTCTTCCATACCCTTCCCAGTCCCATTGAAATGTGTTTCGGGTGTTTTACCTCTCTGCTTGTGTTCCACGGATGGAAACTCAATGTTCTGTCCCTCTGGCAGTTCCCCTGCACCTGTGGATGTATATATTACATCCTATCTTCCATGGACTGGGATCTGGTCTTCCATTCCCTTCCCATTCCCATTGGAATGTGTTTCGGGTGTTTCACCTCTCTGCTTGTGTTCCATGGACGGAAACTCAATGTTCCGTCCCTCTGGCAGTTCCCCTGCACCTGTGGATGCATATATTACATCCTATCTTCCGTGGACTGGTTTATGGTCTTCCATACCCTTCCCAGTCCCATTGGAATGTGTTTCGGGTGTTTCACCTGTCTGCTTGTGTTCCACGGACGGAAACTCAATGTTCCATCCCTTTGGCATTTCCCCTGCAGCTGGGGGTTTATATTCTACATCCTATGTTCCATGGACTGGGATTTGTGTGCCCCATCCACTTACCAGTCTTATTGGAACATGTTTCAGGTGTTTTATCTTCCTACATGTTTTTCATGCACAGATATTGCTCTGGGACAAAAATACTCCGAACCGACATCGGGTGGCCCATCAATTCCGGAAAAATCTGGTGCATCGGCCGACATCGGTTGGCCCATGAGTCATGAGGGGTTCTGCCCGTCGGGTGGCCCATCAATGATGGAATTGATGGCAGATCATTATGTGACTCAGAGCGCCACTGAGGAGCTGGTAAGTCTATTGGACATGCTCACATCTCATATACTGATAGGTAGTGTAGAAAGCGGTTCGTGTGATATTTAACAAGAAGGATGTGGGTATGAAGATGCCGAGGGTTCATCCGGTCCTCCAGGCGATATCAAAGGAGTGGAAGGCTGCAAAGGGCGATAACCGTGTCCCTAGCTGGGATGGGATAACATTGGAATATGTCGCACAGCTCTGCAAGAAAACGGAGGAGATCTACCCCGATTGGCATGCGTCCCTCATGTCGGTCAACCTGCGCGAGTATTTGGTAGGAATTGAGCCCAGCAAGATGTGGTGGCTTTCGGAGGAGGAGGACGACGACAACGATGCTGATGGTATGTGACATCTATCTGATATGCCCCGACACTAATGCACTTAATTCTAGTTGTTATGCTCAATGCTCCACCTCCCCCGTCCAAATTGCAGTCCTCCCTTGCACCTCCTAAGTCGACCATCACTACACGTGCCAAGGGGAAGGCACCTGCTATTCCCAAGCCCGCTCTGCCCCCTGCCCCACAGCCTCAGCCGCGCGCAAAGAAACGGCGCGCCGATGACAGCCCAGATGCCGCCATTATCAAATCTGATGATACTGCGCCTCAGAAGTCCGGCCGTCCACAAGTCGAGGTCGTTATTACGTCTCCTCCCCGCCAAGGCAAGCGCCGTCGGGACAATAGCCCAGCAGTGGCCACTGGTGCTGTATGTATCCCAATAATATTATATCTTATTTGTATGCACTTACATCGACTGCAGGATCGCTGCGGCCCTTGCATAGATCGCGAGGAGGAAGAGTGCATATCCCAGCCTACAGGAAGCGTCTCACCACCGCCTGCACATGCTGCGCTAAGAATCGCAAGATGTGTAACCCCCCTGCTGCGTGGGCATCTGCGGACGCCCAATCGGTCTCCTCAGCTCGGACACGCACACCAAGTAAGCCCGCTCTATTTCCGCTATTCACCATACATGCGCTGAACACGGTTTGCATTTCCTAGGCACAGCTGCGGACGCGCAAATTGAAGCGCTGACACAACAGGTACAGGACATGTCCCTCGAACTCAGCGAAGTGAAGAAGACCCTCGACATCTCGCTTGAGGAGATCCGACGTGGACATGAAGAGAGCCACGAAGAGGCCCGGCGGGGACGTGAGGAGTTCCGCGCTGCACGCCTATACATGCACAATACGTCGCTCATGGTGACTGCGCTGTTGGCAAAGCAGGGAATCGTGTCCGCGTCCATTCCCAGTATTGGACAGCCCCCTCCTAGTCTCTCTCGATCTCGTTCCCCGGCCAACCCCCCCACCACATCGCCTGGAATCCCTCTCTCCACTCTCAAGATTTCCGATGCGCGTTCTGCTGCATCGTCTCATACCTCAAGTGCAACATCCGAGCGCCGACGTGCAATGAGTGGGTGGTTGTTATTGTATACTCGTATAGCTCACAGGTTATCTGTTCAGCAGAATTGCCCAGTGCGAGTGTAGCCGGGTCACTGGCCTCTCGTCAAGCATCCCCAAGTGGCCCTTTGCCTGGTGCGAGCGCAACCGCGTCTCGTCCAGCCTCCCCGAGTGGCCCTTTGCCTGGTGCGAGCGCAACCACATCTCGTCAAGCGTCTCCGAGTGGCCCTTTGCCCGCACCGCCTGGTATGTGGTTCTTCTGGCAGACATTGTCCCATATCTCACTCACATTTCGGCGGGGCATTCAGAGGGAACCGGCTCGTCCCGCAAATCGTCGCCTGGTCAGCAGGAGCCTCAGTAAATAACAGTATATTCGTTTCACCTGATGTATAACCATGTAGCCGTGTAGTTGGACGTCCGGTTTGAATTGATCGATGATTGTGACTTGATAAGACAGACATATGAGTTCGTATATAGTTTCAAATGGAGTTGCACGCTTGACACACTAAGAGGAGAAGATAGATACGAGACAACTGAATGTAAAGAGAACAGAAAGACTGAATATTGCAGGAATAGAGATTTGGCATCACCACCCAACCAGACTTGGGCCATCCATTTGGATATAGCATTCTGCGATGTCACACTATTCCCCTGCGCGGTAGAACGTGTCATGTGACTCGAATGTGATCGGTCTGCATCGGAGTTCTGTGCTGTGCGACTGAATGCCCATATGCGGACTTCCGTTTCGGGCTTGGTTCATGTGACCTGCCTCATCGAAACGAGAATTGCCCAATTACCATTCCACTTATGATTGCTGACTTCTGACTCAAACACAGACCCGTGAGTGGCTAATGGCAAGTGACTAAAGGCTACGCAATCACACACCTTGGAAGTGACATGGCAATGTCTATCACATGCAATATGGTGTAACCTGCGATATAACATATCAGTGTTTCATGTATATCAGGGATCACCAAACCTGTTTCATAGAAGAATGGTTATTTATAACGCTTGAGGGTTCACTACTCTACTGCACATCATGCAGTCTCACACATCCAAAGGCAAACATGTGTCATCCTCCTCAATGACCAGTAAGTCCGATAGGCATATCAGCACTACACGAAAACATGTGTGGACGTCCGATCTTCACCTGCTCCACTCCCCCGATATGTTTTCCGATCCTGTGGATGACTCTGATACACAATCATTTGATGAGGATGACATGTATGGGTCAGATCCCAATGCTGAAACCTTCCCCCTTGAACCTGGTCCTAAGGTTCAAGAAGTTTCAAACAATGAATACTGTGTATGCACCTCATAATA
The DNA here is from genome assembly GCA_021525015.1 of Lactarius pseudohatsudake. NCBI lineage: Eukaryota > Fungi > Basidiomycota > Agaricomycetes > Russulales > Russulaceae > Lactarius > Lactarius pseudohatsudake. The sequence goes on along the minus strand of JAKELH010000478.1, from coordinate 11,029 downwards.
TCAAACATATCCGTCCATCTAACATTACAAACAGGATACAGACCTTATTTCCGATGCTCAGGAATGGAACAAGGAAATTCGTCATCTTTGCCTTATGGTAGAGGCACTATGTGAGGTGGAAGGGATTAATGTTTCAGAGATTACAAGTGGAACACATAGGGATATTTTGGATCATGCATCAGAGATGTCTTGGGAGTTAGAGATCCCCGACGATAGTTGACTGGACAATCATTCACAATGTAGATTGGGTACCATGATTAATATTCATTGCGCTCTTTGTTACATGTCTTGTAGTGTGTTGCATGTTGCAGTATGGATCGTACCATAATCCAAGTAAACAGGTGCAGAGTGGGCTAAGGATGCCCAAGGCATATTTAAGAAAGGAGGTGAAGGAGGTCACACTATCGATTATCATACAAGCCATCCTCATTCTATTCATTTCTATTTGTCATGGCTCCAAAGAATACCTACACCATTCCCATGGGAGACGTCGTAGAGGTTGTCGCTGAGACCCGGCGGACCGCACGCGGACTCCGCACCATTGTGAAGGAAGTCCCCTTCCATTCAAAGAAGGGAAAGGCAAAGTCAGGTCAAGCTTCACATTCTCAATCTAGAGCGGAGCCCACTATAGACCAAGTTCAATCACAATCATTTGGGCAGCCATCCAGGGGGGAAGAAGAATCACACACCCTTCAGCCAATGGAACCATACGAAAATGATATGCCAGCCATTCAGATGGAAGACACACAGCCACAGGCTAATGTATGTTACAAAATGTTCTGTGACCATTGTCAGAACACTGATTATATGTAGACACCGATGAACCAATGGATAGATATCCGAAGCAGATATCTCCATCTATTGCTAGAGATGGAGGGTCTGACAAGTGCTCCGAAGTGCTCCATGTGTACCAAATCGATGCAGATCAAGTGTTCCGATTGTATTGGGGGAAATTACTTTTGCAAGGACTGTTGCCTTCGATCTCATATGCGGTCCCCATTCCATCGGATCTCCCGCTGGACTGGTTCACACTTTGCACCAATATCATTAATGTTACTTGGATTTAAGCTATGTTTCGGTCATGATGGAAAGCCATGTCCACTGACGGTGGAGGTATGGATACATCAGATATATGAGTCACCACATGCACTTACGAATCTATAATTAGGGAATCCAAGCAGCAGAAGAGCCACAGCCAAGCAGGCAAAGGCCCCGACGCACTCGCTCTGCATCACTTATATCTGTTGAGGAGGAGGATGCCCCTTCACCCGGAGATCCGCTACCTTCGTCATACGCACCTGAATATATGGAGGGGATATCAGACACACTGTTTGACCCTTCTGGGGATATATTGGATCCCTCTGATGGATATACACGACGCACTCGGACTGCAAAGTCAGGAAATCCACTGATCACAATTATCAATCAAACAGGTGTCTTTGACATGGATGTGCTCTTTTGCATATGCCCAAATGCTGGTGCCAATGATGAGCAACTCCTTCAAGCTGGATTATTTCCTTCAACCTTTAAGCGAATTGAGACTGCATTTACCTTCTCAGTTTTGGATGACTTCTTGGCTGATAACCTTGAGTGCAAGACAACTGCACAACAGTACTATTCTAAACTTCAAAGCATCACCAATCGGATGTTCCCCCACCACGTCCCAGTGAGTTAGGATGCTATCCCGATACTACATACAATGTCGCTGATGGAGATATACAGAATCTCTACAAACAGCTCTTGAGGGCTTCCCGCCAATGGCGAGATCTACAGAATAGGATTCAAAGTGGCCTGGGACACCAACACGATCGGAACTCCGCTAATGATGGATCAATGGCCATTGTAACGTCTACCACGGACGTCTGCCTGACTTAGGCGAACTGGTGTGCTGATCCTCGTGGGAGATAGTAGTTCCGGTTAGCGGAGGTGGTATGAATGTCAATGGGATGAGGGAACAGACGTTCCTCAGGTCCTAGGTATCCGTGGAGGTCTTCTCCTAGCGGAAGGTAGATCGGTGGGGAACGGACGACTCTGAGTTCGTCCCACGACTCGTGGTCAACGACGTAGATCTGGTGAAACGGCTTGGCAACGCGTTCGTTGTGATAGAGGTACACCCGGTGACACGTAGCGTCGAGAGGGTAGTTCACTGCCTACACGGTTGGTCAGACACGTGGGTAGCCGAAGGCCAATGGAGGTCACGGGGATCTCGAAGGATATGCCGGACGAAGGGAACTCACTAAGGGGGGGAAATCCCTTGTATAGAGGACGAGTCAAGAAGTGGTATTTGAAGAAGACCAAGATGCAGATCCTGGTCTTTGTACGAGTCCTTATATACATGTACGAGGTCGCTTTAAAGCTCCTCCCGAATCGTAGCTAGCCAATAGCGTAAGTAGAGCGAACCCTAATACAACTACTACTAGGAATGAGTCATCTTGTACAATCACATGCCAATCCCTACAGCTGACTGATGCTGCGCAGTCCATGACTAAGTACTTCTGACACTCGTAAGTCATCACCGATGAGTCAGAGTCCACATCCGAGACGAGACGTTACATCACCCCCTTTTCAGACTCGAGCCCCAGCTCGACGCTCCTAGAGGCGTTCGGTGGTCTTCTGTGCCAGCGTGCGACCGCGGCCCACCCCGTCGCGTTGGTCCTCGATCCTCTCGATCGCATTGGCCCTCTGCAAGCGGATGACACTCAGCTTGCGATCTATCCCAATACGCTCCAACTCCTGGACTTTCTGCAGCACCTCCTTCTCCTTCGCGGTGTACCCGGCACACATGCTGCGGAAGCGATGTACTTCCGCTAGCAAGGTGAGGTCCTGAATCTCGAGGAGGGCGCGGTCTACTGACTGGCGCAGCCCGCTCTCCGCATCGAGGAAGACTAGGTCGTCGTCGGTGTACACTGGCGGGTCTGATAGGCACTGGGAAGTGGCGTGAACGGGCTTCCCATACTGTTGGTCGGTTCCTCGTCGGTAGGCGAGGACGAAGGGGTCGGAGGTGAGGATGAGTTGAGTAAAGCGGGCCGGCCAAAGTTGTTCGTGAGCGTCTCTGATAGGAAAGGGAATGTAATGGGCTCCCCTGTTGTGATGGAACCCCGTGGGTGGAGGCGTTTCCACGCCGCGTCGGGGAATCGGGCTTTGTTCCTGTTCCGGATGGACTCGTAGCGTGGGTCGAGCCATCGGCGGCGCGGTGAGTACTTCCCCCGTGGTTCCGCATAGCGGGGGGGTTTCCGAGTGTGTCGTGGTGAGATGGGTGGCATAACGGAGATACGGATGCGGCGACAGGTGTTCCGCTGGGTCGTAGGGGTCTCCGGGGAGGATGACTGTCTCCAACTCCGAGACCATCGTCGCTGGGTGCCGGTGTTTGCGGTCTCGTCGGGACATAACTGTCTGCGAGGGAGCTGGAATAAAGAGTGGGGGACGGCGAAGGAAGTGGGGATGCCTCGGTGGGAGGAAGATCGTCTCTTCCTGGTTGAAGGGAGAGGGGAATCTGCAGGGGTGATGATGGCGTGGATTGTATGGTCCGTACTGGGATTGCATTGTCGGCGATATAGAGGATGGTTACTGGGGTGTGGGACATGAGTGGAGTGATGTGAGAGAGAGGGGGATGAAGACGTCTCTTGGGTTATGCCCCTGCTTATATGTGTCTCGCTGGCGGGGTTTGATTGTTTGAATTTCCGTACGGCTTCATCGGCAAATACGTCATCCTTGGAGACCCACTGGTTGTCCGAGTCGGGGTAACCTTTCCATTTGACAAGGTATTGCAATTTGCGACTGCGGCCGAACTTCCGAGAGTCTAGAATCTTCTCGACCTCATATTCTTCTTCGCCTCCTACTAGATCCGGAGGTGGGCGTTGATAGTTTGGTCCGTGCGTGGGTGTTTCGCGATAGGGGGTCAGAAGGTCTACGTGGAACACTGGATGGATGCTCCACTGCGTGGGAAGTTCTAAGCGGTAATTGACTGCGGACATCACCTGAGTTATCCTAAACGGGCCATGTCTTCTGGGCGCAAGCTTTGCGGTTGGTTGGTTGGTCCGGAGGTGGCGTCCTTCCAGCCATACTTGATCTCCGATTTGGTACTTGGGCGTATCTTTGTTCTGGACCCATCGCTGCTGCGCTTTGATCATCAGTTCCTGGGCGCGCTTTCGTGCCTCTTTGAATTGTTTGACCCTGAGCGCTACTTGTGGGATAGGGGATGGTCGGTCAGTCCAGTCCGCCCGTGGGTTGTACCCCATTAGCAGGCTGAAGGGGGACTGTTTGGTTGCTTCGTGGGGCCAGTTGTTGTGGGTGAACTCCGCCATGGGGAGGTAATTGATCCAGTTGTCCTGTCGCTCGTTAACCCAGAAGCGAAGATACTGCTCGAGCCATTGATTTGTACGCTCTGATTGTCCATCCGTTCGGGGATGGTATGCGGTGGAAATGTTCTGTTGGATTCCCAGGATCAGGCATAGCTCGCGCGTGAACTTGGACGCAAAGCGGGGGTCCCTGTCGCTGATTATTTTGGAGGGTAATCCGAATCGCGGGAACACGTGTTTCACGTACAGGGCGGCTGTTCCTTCTGCCGTTATCTCCTCTTGGCAGGGGATGAACAAGGCCATTTTTGTGCAGTCATGATCCGTTATCGTGAGGATCGAATCGCAATCCTGCGCCACAGGGAGTTTAGTGATGAAATCAAGGGCGATAGTTTCGAATGGCATAGCTTCCGGTTTTGGGTAGATGGGTTGCAGTGCTGCATGCTGCGGTCGCGTGTTGACCTTGATTCGTTGACAGTCGGCGCATCCCTTGACATAGTCCATTACTTCTTTACGTAGGCCCGGCCACCAGTAGTGGCGCTCTACCAGTTGTATCGTCCGATTAATCCCAGGGTGTCCGTATACTAATGGGTCGTGGTGTGCCTTGATGAGATCCGTGTGATGGTGGGGCCCCGAGGTGACCACGCGTCTTCCCTCTTTGTACCATGTGCCTTCTATCTTTTTGAGGCTGTGGGGGTCTACCCATTTGCGTAGCGTGTCTTCGTTCTGTCTGTATATGGGCAGCGTTGGTTCCATTTCTGTTACTGGGATGACCTTGGCTAGGCGTAGGGGGTTTTCCGTTGTGTCTAGCATGGTTGCCCTTACGAATACGTCATCGGGGAGGACCGTCACTTGTTCGTTGTCCCTCTCCCCTTGGTCGTAGTCAGGGCGTCTTGACAGGGCATCTGCACGGCCATTTGCTGTTCCTTTAATGTGATGAATCTCGATGTCGTACTCAGAGAGTTCTAGTACTTCCCGTGCTACACGTCTGCTGATCTTCTGGGGGGATCTCCAGTATTGCAAGTTCATGTGGTCCGAGAATACTTTGATCTTATGCGGGGATCCGGCTAGGTATTGCCGCCAGTTGCGGAGGGCCTTTACGATTGCTAATAGTTCCAGGTCGTAGATGTCGTAGTTTCGTTCTGCCGCGTTGAGGGTATTGGAGTAATAGGCGATGGGGTGTCTCTTGTTGTCCTCTCCTTTCTGTAGCAATACTGCCCCTACGGCGAATCCTGAGGCGTCGACTTCGAGCTCGAATTGTTTGTCGAGTTTTGGATGTGCCAGTACTGGTTCCGTTGTAACGAGTGCTTTGAGTTTGTCCAGTGCTGCTTGTTCCTCGATGCCCCATTGCCACGTCGTGTCTTTTCGTGTTAGACGGTTAAGTGGTCGTGCGTATGTGGCAAAATTTCGAATGAAAGCGCGGTAGAAGTTGCAGAACCCCAAAAATGATCGTACCTGTTTTACGGAGGTGGGGGTAGGCCAGTTTTTGATGCCCGAAATTTTGACGGGGTCCATGCGAGTCACCCCCTTTTCAATGATTACCCCCAGGTAATCGATGCGCGGAGCGTGGAAGATGCATTTCTCCGGTTTGAGGAATAGGTCGTTGGTTTCCAGTATGTCCAGGATGTCGTGTATTGCTGCAATGTGGTCCTCCATATTGTTTGAAGCGACTGCAATGTCGTCCATATACACCCGTATGATCGTTCCTCGTTGTTCCCAGTAGTCGATGACGGGTTTCAGGATGATGTTCATTATTGCTTGAAACGTTGCCGGGGAGTTGGTAAGTCCGAAGAACATTACTAGTGGCTCGTACAGCCCGTAGCGTGTTTTGAACGCGGCTTTGGGCTGGTCGCCGTCCTTGATCAGTATGTTGTTATATCCCCAGCGGACGTCGAACTTGGAGAATATGGAGGCGCCGCTCAAGTCCGAGATGAGTTCTGGGATGAGCGGGAGTGGGTATTGATTGCGTATGGTCCACTCGTTGAGTTTTCGGTAATCCTGTACTGGGCGTAGTTTTCCGTCCTTCTTTTTGATGAAGAAGAAGGGGGATGCGTACTGGGATTTCGACGGTCGGATATATCCTTTTGCCATTTGTTCGTCTAGGAATTCTTTGAGGGCTTGGTCCTCTGCTTGGTTCATTGGGTAAACCTTGCAGTCGATGGCGCTGGGTGCGTTTGGTTTGAGGTCTATGGCGTGGTCCCATGGTTTCGAGGAAGGGAGTCGGTAGGATTCCTCTTCGCTGAATACTTTGGCGTGTCTTCTGTACTCTTCTGGGACTTCTGTTTTTTGTGTGTGCTGTCGCGCCTCGATTGCTAGGTTTGTCGAGGTGGTGGCTCGTACGTGAATTTCTTCTTCGTCTTCGTCTACTCTTGCCCCTCGTAGTGAGCACTCTTGTTCGAGTTGTTGGATGATTCCTTCTTTTTCTTCGTTGATAACTCTGGTCAAGGCGGCGCGTACGACTGCTTTTGCGATTACCGGGTCTATGCTTTTACGAGTGGGATTCGTAGTTCGTATAATGATTGGGTACTCATCTGCTTTGAGGGTCGCGCTGGCCCATTGGATTGTTGGTTGGAAGGTTGCGAGCCATGGATATCCAAGGATTAAGTCTTCTCCTCCTACGTCGGTGATGAGGAATCTCATAATCTTCTTCTCTCCTTTGGTTTGGACGTTGAGATCTACGTAGTGGGTGATCTTCCCCGATTTGTTGTGTGTTCCGTCGATATTCCAGATATTTCGGTGTCGGTCTAGTTCGTTTGACCCGATACCCATTTTTCTGACGAATGCGGGGTGTATGAAGTTGTTGGTGGCTCCGGAGTCTACCAGAGCTCTTTTGTCGGCCATGAAGTGACTTGTGCGAGTCGAAACTGGAACATGCATAGAATGATAGCGCGTTATGAACACAGAGTCACTTTTTAATGCCCTCACCCAGGCCGATGGGTTCAGGCGTCCTGAAAATCCTTCTTCCCCCATAGCTCCTTCATTACTAGCCCTTTGGCTTCCTCATCTAATCCCGAGACTCCCTCGAGCCACTCGTCTGCTCTGTCCTGGGGTGTGGAGGTGGAGGCCCGTGCCCCTCGTTCGTTCCCTTCCTCGAGGTCGATGAGCGGTTCTTCTCGTATGCTTTGTACTTCTTCGATGTACGCGCCGCGTACTTGTGGGCCTTGTCGCTGCCAGGTGGGGCAGTCTCGTGAGAAGTGTCCTTTCTTATGACAGGTGTAACAGGTTACGTCCCTTGCATCTATAACTCCCCTGCCCTGAGGTCTTCTGGCGGGCGGCGTCCCTACGCGCTGATTCCGTTTCCAAGTTTCAAGGATTTCTTCGGCATTTGCGAGTCTTGCACGGACTCTGCCTGGGGTGGTGTCCATGGCGTCGGGGTGGTTGCGGTACTGCTGCCACCCTGGTTTCTGTGGTGCTTGCCATGGGCGCATAGGCGCATTTCGCTGTCCTTGTGGGCGACTTTGCCCCTGGTTTTGCCCTTGCTGGGGTTTCTTTCTGTCGACTCGGGCGTTCATGTGGATCCAGCGTTTTTGTTGTTCTATGGCCGCTGCTTTCCATTGGGCGTAGGTGCTGGGGTTGTGGAACTGATACGAGTTGCGGTAGAGGTCGTAGGGTAATCCTGCTGTAAAGCAGTCGAGTACTAGAGGGGTGTTGGTTTGGTAGTTGCTCTGGCGGACTAGGCGTTCGAACTTAGCTATGTAGGCGTCTATGTCTCCTCTCTCCATTTTGATTCCAGCGCGGAGTTCTTGGCGCGCCTTTTCTTCTTCCAGGGTGTCGGTAAATTGTCTTTTGAATCCCCCTGCTACGGCCTCCCATAGCCATTCATCTAGGGGGCCTAGCCTGCGTCTCTCTTGCTTTAGCCATTCGGAAGTGGAGAGGATCCACTCGTTGACAAGGGGGCCTTGGAAGTAGGTGAGGAAGAGCATTGCCTTCCTATAAGGAGTTTGGATGATCGCGTTTTCATCATTTAAGTTCGTGAATAGCGTCCATTGGGTGTAGAACTCAGCTGCTTTGGTACGATCTCCCGTAAATACCGTGGGTTCTTTTCCGAAGAACTTTTCTGCTCGTTGCATTGGGTTTGCACCTGGTATTCCCAGCGGCCATCCTGTTGGGGGGTCTCCGTCTCCTCCTCCGTCTCCTCCTCCGTGAGGGTCCTCGCCTCCCCCTCCGGGTTGTTCTTTTCGATGTCCTGTTTCGGGATTGATATCTCCCATGAAGGCTGTACGCGCTTGCGTTTCTGCTTCGGTCATGGTTGCCATTCGTGGTACGGATAGGGTAGGAATCTGCTCAGCTAATGTTTTGAGGATTACTTCTTCGTGCGTTTCTTCGTCTCCGAGCACGTGTATCTCTTCTGGGTTACTCTTGAGCGAGGGGGACGGGGCTGGTGTTTTTGGTGTTGGGGATCGTGCGTGTTCTTCTTCTGTCGGTTTCCCGTCAATTGGGCCCCACTGGTCTCTTGTGGTGACGCTGCTTGCAAGGATGTTGCACTGGAGTACGTCGTGTGCGGGTTGGACGGCTTTGTATTTGTCTGCGGAATGATCCCACTTGAGTTCAACCCAGCAGAGGCGGTCGAAGTTGAATTCTATTGGGTAGCTTTGTTTCTTGTATTTGGCGGCGTACCCGATGTCTTGGGCGTCGTTCGACCAGAAGGCGTTTTTCAAATATTGAACGGGGACGTTTCGCTCTCCTCGTCTGTCGATGTGATATGGGTTGAAGGGGACCCAGAGGTCCTTGGTGGTCGTGTTCGGGTCTTGAGGATAAGCCACGATGGGATCTTGGTCTTAATGTAACGTCTACCACGGACGTCTGCCTGACTTAGGCGAACTGGTGTGCTGATCCTCGTGGGAGATAGTAGTTCCGGTTAGCGGAGGTGGTATGAATGTCAATGGGATGAGGGAACAGACGTTCCTCAGGTCCTAGGTATCCGTGGAGGTCTTCTCCTAGCGGAAGGTAGATCGGTGGGGAACGGACGACTCTGAGTTCGTCCCACGACTCGTGGTCAACGACGTAGATCTGGTGAAACGGCTTGGCAACGCGTTCGTTGTGATAGAGGTACACCCGGTGACACGTAGCGTCGAGAGGGTAGTTCACTGCCCACACGGTTGGTCAGACACGTGGGTAGCCGAAGGCCAATGGAGGTCACGGGGATCTCGAAGGATATGCCGGACGAAGGGAACTCACTAAGGGGGGGAAATCCCTTGTATAGAGGACGAGTCAAGAAGTGGTATTTGAAGAAGACCAAGATGCAGATCCTGGTCTTTGTACGAGTCCTTATATACATGTACGAGGTCGCTTTAAAGCTCCTCCCGAATCGTAGCTAGCCCATAGCGTAAGTAGAGCGAACCCTAATACAACTACTACTAGGAATGAGTCATCTTGTACAATCACATGCCAATCCCTACAGCTGACTGATGCTGCGCAGTCCATGACTAAGTACTTCTGACACTCGTAAGTCATCACCGACGAGTCAGAGTCCACATCCGAGACGAGACGTTACAGCCATATTCTGTCCTGCATGTCCACAGCCAGGCATCAATCTACCAGATGATTGGAAGACCAGGTATCATGACCAGCCGTATGCATTCATTGATCTGATCAATATCTCATTATTAACATTCTCAAAGGAATCAGCTTATCCGAACATTCATAATGGATGGCAACTTCTCAGCGGAGCACATGAGGTGCAGAACTGGGGAAACAGATGTTCCTCTATCTGCAGGAATGGCTTTCATGGCAAACCCAAATTTGTTCAAAGCTCACCTCCATAGTGGGAAGGAGAGTGTACAGGTATGTTGGATACTATTAACAGGTGCTGTGAACTTAAATCCCCATAGACTAGCACATGTAACACATACAGGGCCATTGAACAGGCCAATTCAAGTCGCCCACATCTTGATGTTACAGGCATCGGAGCAACTGCCTGCTGCCATGGATTCTTTGTACCTACATCCGTCGTTGACTTTCAGAAGGGAGAAAGGTATGTCCGATGCTTCAAGTACTATTGGTACCGAGATAATTTATGTCCAATGTCAGGCAAATCAATATGGACTATAGCCTTTGCAAGGCCCTCTCTTACAATATGGAGGACATCCCTGTGGCCTTAGTTATGTATGACATCATGTGCCAATATGGGGTTCACTTCCAGGAGCGGGTAGAAAGGAGCCCAGAGTTATCTCTATCAAGCTCTTTGCAACTTCGGACTGGGATTGGCCTCTTTCATATCCGAGCCCATGTAGCAAGACTAGACCGAAGTAGTCGGCAGAACCCACGTGACAATACACCGTAAACATCAGTAAAACCCATGTGGGCCCATTGTAGAAATATAGTGCAAATGCTCACATGGGCCCATTGAAGTGACCTGCAGAGACCGCTAATCGTGCCGAATGGGCCCACCATTACTGCTGGCTGGGGAAAGGTACTGATGTTTTTGAATGGGCCCACCCTTGCCACCAGGGAATGCTGCCAATGCTCTCAAATGGGCCCACCCTTGCTGTTCGGGAAAGCTCCCGATTTTTTTGAATGGGCCCACCCTTGCCTCTAGGAAAAGATGCCGATGCTCTCAGATGGGCCCACCCTTGCTGCTGGGGAGAGCTGCCGATGTTTTTGAATGGGCCCACCCTTGCCGGTAAGAAAAGATGCCGATGCTCTCAGATGGGCCCACCCTTGCTGCTAGGGAGAGCTGCCGATGTTTTTGAATGGGCCGACCCTTGCCGCTAGGAAAAGATGCCGATGCTCTC
>JAKELH010000477.1:0-58223 GCA_021525015.1 Lactarius pseudohatsudake | reverse complement strand
GACTACCCGCTACGCACCCCCTCATTCGCTCTACCACAGACACTGACGACCCACGCGAGACTCCCTACTCCCTCAACACCGACGGCTCCCCCATGTACAAGCGGGACCTCGGAGTTATGGGCCCCCGCCATCCATCAACCCCTCGTCACCCTCAACACACACGTCCCCACTGGCTTCAAGGCCAACCAGGGGACGGACTACATACCGTTCCGCATCGTCTCCCCCGACGGGGTTGAGCGCGAGGCCCGCTACATCCAAGTGATCATGGGGCCGGACCCCCTGGTCGTGGGCATCATCGACGAGTCGGACAAGGTCTACGCCTGCCCCCTCTACGCCGCTCCCCCGCTTCACCTACGGCGGGAAGCCCATCTACCCGAACAACGACATGGTCCTCTTCACCGAGGCCTTCGAAGACTGGGCGCGCGTCGACCGCTGCCTCGATGCCATCCACGACCCCTCCCTCACAGCGGAGGTCCACCGCTACTGCGCCGCGGCGCGCGAGGAGGAGCGCCTCAACCAGCGAGTCGACGACCTCATCGCCGCCCTGGGAGAGGTCGCCGGGAAGTCGACCGCGAGCCGCCGCCGACTGGAGATGGCCAATGCCATGGAGCGCATCGAGGACGAGGCGGGCACCATGGTGGACCACGAGTTGACGAAGAAGAAGACACGTAGGGGTCGGAAGATCGGACAGCAGCCACAGCGTACCAGGATTAGGTATGAGGAGGAAGGCTTCGGAGCGTCGGGACGTCGCACCTAAAGAGGAGGTGATGTTGCGATCGGACTCATCGATACGGACTGCGGACTCGTGGGGTTCTGACTACCCTAGTATTAGTCAGGGACAGTCGTCTCAGTCAGCCTTAGGGCTGTTATCACATGTATATCTCATCGGACTTGTGACTTGTTCCTAGGATAGTTGTAGTAGGGTTCGAGCTACTATCGCTACTGGGTACCCTACGTTCAGGAGGAGCTTCAAAGCTCCTCGTCAATTGTATAAAGGACTAGTAGTACGAAGACCGAGCTCCCTAGCTTGGTCTTCTTGAATTCTCAGTCCAATTCCCGTCTCGTCCCTTCTCGTCTGTCTTCTCCTCTCCCTCTGCTTAGTAGTGCGTCTGGCTCTTGTAGAGCAGATTGCCCGACGACGTATACGCCTGGTGGACTTCGCCCCAGTGCTCACGCCGATCACGTTCCTGCTTAGGACGTGTATCTATATTCGCTAAGTCGTCCCTCGCATATCAAGCCACTCTGTCACCGCTCAAGTCGAGCATCGTTAGGACAGGCCTAACGCAACATCGGGCATCATCTGGGTCATCGTACCACTCCATGTAGGAATCCCAGTTGGTACCAGCTGGAGAACTCCAACCTTGGAGATTCCCCATGTGAACTCACATGCGAGTAGATTATGGATGCGTTGTAAATAATGTACAAACAACGACTCATAGGGGCAGTGCGTCTTATCTAGGATGCTCATCTCCTGGCTCACCACCACTTTGCATGATCTCCATCTCAATATATTCTATCAGGTTATGGGCCCTGGCCCTGTAGCTTGAGAACCACAGAGCCAGACCTCTCATATCAATCCATCCCAACACATTCTGGAAACTAAACTACTTAGCCCCTGATACCGAAACACAGGCGTTCACCATCTACATCCTCATCCTCCTCGTCCTCCTCCTCATCATCTTTGGATGACAAGATAGTAGCTATCACGAAACCTGCTGACTCGTCGGTCACAAGGGTAATTGACCCACTAGATGACCAAAATTGGTCCAACTGGCGCAAGCAGATGGGAAAAGTCTTTCAATATTGCCAAGTTACTAAATATGTCAATGGCAGTATCACGCATCCTTCTAAGGACAAGGTGGCGAAGAAGATATGGGATGCTAACAACGATTATGCTCAGGTACTGATCATGAGCAATCTCACGTCACAGCAGGTGAAGAATGTTCACCATTGTAAGACGGCACACAAAATCTGGGAGAGTCTTGCAGCTGTGCACGAAGCCAAGGGCTCACACACAGTATACGCAATACTCAAGAATCTTTTTATGTTTACCAACGACAAGTGCACCAACATCCCCAAACGCTTCGACAAGATGAAGAAGGAGTGGGAGCACTTCAGTCAGTTGACGCACAGACACAAGAACCCCTTCGACGATGAGTTCTTTAAGACTCTTCTTGCTTTTGCCCTTCCAGCATCCTGGGATGCATTCTCAGAGCCATATTATGGCAGACTGTTCGAGGACATCACAGACGACCCAAAGAAGTCCATCACATCCCAGGTGTTTATTGGTATGGTAAAGGAAGAATGTGTCCGCCACACCATTCGCACTCAAAAGACTGAGAGCACAAATCAGACTACTAACAAAAAGCGCTCACTTGCTAAGCGCATCAGCGATGTTCACTCCAGGGAATCCAAATGTGGATCTTCAAAGTGTAAACAGCGTAAGCACTGCAAGCACTGTGGTAAAGACAGGCACAATACTGCCAACTGTTATTTCTTGGGGAAGAGTAAGCGCATCCACTGTGGCAAGTTCACTCATACCCCAGACAATTGTTGGCAGCATCAAAACAAACTCAAAGATGGCAAAGCCAATGGCGACGCGAAAGTGAAGGCCTCTACCTTGAAGATCGAGGAGGTCAACGTCACCGGCGACGCACCGTCTGCTGCGATTACTATCATGGCCACCAATCCCATCAAACAGATTGCTTGCACTGCAGAAGATGACAGTGGCTGGGTGGACATTGACAAGTATCATAAGTATACAAATGTTGACTATAGCTATGCGACCAGGAATGATGACTCCCTTGCTCATTATGACTGGTTGGCTGATAGTGCAACCACCCCTCCCACATCACAAACAAAAGATCGACATTTGTTACATATGAGCAATGTATTGATACTTCAGTTGCCGGTGTTGGAAATTCCATTGTCCCCATTGAGGGAAAAGGTGCTGTTGAATTGGAATTGGAGTGTGACGGCCACAAATACATTTTGCGACTGGAACACGTATTGCACATTCCAAATAACAAAAACAATTTATTCTCTCTTGGAAGGTGGGACAATGCCGGCAGAACTTATATGAGTAAACACGGCACCCTGATATTGTCTTCCGAAGAAGGGGAGAAAGTGGCTGGAGGCCACAAAGCCGGAAACAACTTGTACAAATTACAAGTTAAAGTATGGACAGATAGGGACCATGAACGCGCAAACGAATCATTCGCGGCCACGGATCCACTTCCAAGCTGGGCTACCTGGCATAAACATTTCAGACACATCAGTTACAGCGGTCTATGCAAATTGCTGGAAAAAGACTTAGTCAGTGGATTCCGCATTGATATGTCAACGCCGACCCCCGATTGTGTTGCATGTACCGAGGCTAAACAAGCGGAGGAACCCTATAAAGGCAAATCAGCATGTCACACCTCCCCAGGTGAATTAACTCACATGGATCTCTGGTGAAAGTATGATGTTGCATCCATAAATGGACATCAATACTTTGCGCTCTTCGTCAACGATGCTACCTGATATATAACAGTCACCTTATTAAAGGGGAAGGATCAGGCAGCGAAGGCGGTGAAAGACTATTTGACGTACCTCAGAGCAAACGATCGTCCTCCCTGTGCGAGTCACACAGATCGGGGGAAGGAATACCTCAATGAGGCATTACTGACATGGTGTCATGAGTGCGGGATCACAAACCAAGTCTAAGAGATGAGCATATGTTGGTTATGAAGATGGAGCTAAAGCTGTCAAATATTACAGTGCAGACATGTGGAAGGTACTTACCTCCCACAACTATAAATTCCTCTGTCCTCCTGAGTATCCCGAAACACCCAAAATGGTCGTTATTGCACCTAGTGCACAGCGCAAAGGGGAGTTCAGTAGAGGCGCTCTGTCCACAGGCAGAGCCAGACCCGTGTTAGGCAGCATACTGAATATGGACATGCAGCCAGGCGACGTACCGAATATAGATGTACAGCCATGGGAAGACCTAGATGGTAATAGCCCAGTACACACAGGTCATAAGAGGAAGACTAGCTTAGACTCACATGAACCACCCAAACCACCCCGCAAAACGCGAGGCATACGCACAGACTATAGACTAGTGTTGGGGAAGTTTGGTTTGGTTTGGTTTGGGGCCATTTTGGCCAAACTGGAAACCAAACTGATTAGAATTTGCCCAAACTGAACTCAAACTGAACCAAACTGCTCCAAACTGCTCCAAACCGAACCAAACTGTTCCAAACCATTTCAAACCGATTAAAAATAAGTGTTTTAGATTGGTCCTTAATCAGTTCAGCTTGGTTCAAACTCGGTTCAAACCACTTAAGGAACCACTTAAGACCTTGGTTTGAGGCAAAAACAGTTGATTTTGTTCAAATTCATCAGTTAAGACTTTGTTTCAAATTGTTTAAGACCAAAAACCATTGATTTTGGTTCAAATTTGGTTTAAACTGAGTTTGGTTTGGTTCAAACTCAGTTTGAACCAAACCAAACCATTTATTGAGCACTTATAACATATTTTTTAATATTTTTTCTTAATCAGTTTGGTTCAGTTTGAACTGGGTTTGGGACCCCCAAACTGGAAACCAAACCATTTGGTTTGAGCCAGGATTCTCCAAACCCAAACCATTTTAAACGGTTTGGGTTCGGTTCAAACCAGGTTTGGGTCGGTCTGAGACCAAACTTCCCCAACACTACTATAGACACCTAAATGACCCATTTTCCGATACAGAAAATAAAGTCATGGCCGTGCAAGCCTGTGTTGACAGAGGAGATCAGCCGAATAGCCTAAATGAGGCCAAGGCATCTCCTGAATGGTCAGAGTGGGAGCATGCGGTGAAAGCCGAGCTCAGCCAATTGCAGAGCACCGGAACATGGATGCTCACCGATGCTCCTGCTGGCGCTATCCTGATCGCCAATAAATGGGTCTTCGCTAAAAAGTACGATAAGTCAGGAAATATCCTGAAGTACAAGGCACAGTTAGTAGCCAAGGGCTGCACGCAAAGACTGGGATATGATTACGACCAAATGTTCTCTCCAGTGGTGAGGCTCAAGACTATCCAAGCCATATTGGCCCTCGCGACGGTGCACGATCTCCGCATCCAGCAGATGGATGTTAAGGGAGCATACCTAAATGGTATCCTAAAAGAGACCGTGTACATGCGTCAGCCAGAGGGATATGAGGACGGAATGAGTCGAGCTTGCCTACTCGTAAAGACGCTCTATGGACTAAAGCAGTCCGGGCATGAGTGGAATCACAAGCTAGATAATAAACTGCGGAAGCATAGCTTCATGCGCTCAATATCAGATCTGTGCGTATATGTGTGAAGGGGAGGCGGCGACCTGGAAATAATAACTGTATGGGTTGATGATCTTCTATTATTTGCGATGTCAGAGGATTCAATGTCAGCAATGAAGGGAAATCTAAATACCGAATGGGAAGTCACTGACATGGGTGAGCTGGCGAAAATTGTCAGAATAGAGATTGCCTGTGACGAAACATCAATCATGTCTCCCAAAAGAGTTATGTGGAGATTATCCTGGAAAAGGAGGGAATGCTGCATGCAAACCCTGTCAAAATGCTGATGGATAATAATCACCAAATAGGGCCGAATCCAGATGGGAACAAGGGAGACCAAAGCAACTCGTATGCAAGGTTGCTGGGTGAACTCCAGTTCCTAGTGAATACCACGCGGCCAGATATTGCACATGCTGTAAACCAATTAGCATGCTACACTGTGAACCCAAGCCTCAATCATGTGGCGGCCCTAAAGAGAATCCTATGGTATTGCGCCAGAACGTGTGAATACAGAATTAGATATTCAATGCTCCCAGGGAAGAATAAAGGGATGAACCTTTTCCATGGCTTTGCGGATGCTGCTTTTGCCAGCCAAGATGATTGTAAATCAACATCTGGATATGTCTTCAAGGCTGCAGGTGGCACGATCTCATGGATGTCGAAGAAACAGACAGTGGTCACACTGTTGTTGACAGAAGCGGAATACATTGCCCTTTCAGAGGCGTGTTGGCTGAGGAACCTATATCAGGACCTCCGATTTAGTCAGCAACGTCCCACCTTAGTCAAAGGAGACAATACCAGGTCAATAGCCATCGCACAAAACCACCAGTATAACAAAAGCACAAAACACTTAGACATTAAGTGGCACTGAATTCACGAGCAGGTTGAACGGGGATCAATAGAGATCGGGAATTGCAGAGATCCTGATCAGATGGCCGATGTATTGACAAAGCTGTTACCCTGTCCTAAACAAAAGAGACACATTGAGGAGATGGGACCGCTACCGACGTGAAGGGGAGTGTAGGAACCCCAGTCAGTACCAGCTGGATAACTCTGACCTTGGAGATTCCTGACGTGAACTCACGTGTGAGTAGATTATGGATGCGTTGTAAATAATGTACAAACAATGACTTATAGGGGCAGTGCGTCTTATCTAGGACCCTCATCTCCTGGCTCGCTGCCACTTTGCGTGATCTCCATCTCAATATATTCTATCACTCCATTTTGGATGCGTCAAGCAATTGACCATGTGGTCCTTGAGCAGGCTGGTCAGTCATATTGAGGTGGGCTTGTGGGACTCAGATTGAAGTGCTCTGACCAGAGGCACATTTATTGTGTCTCACACTTCACCTGTATTGTGCATTTCACCTTAGGTGTCTGTTGTGATTTGTTCACATTCTGTCAATGTGGAAACCAGGAGCATGATGAACCAGGACCTTGCCGCCATCAACTTGCAATTGAATTACCACTAGTGCTTTGAGGTCCAGTTCAGTCCAGTTTTTTAACAGATTTTCAAAAGACCATGACCTTAACCAGTCTAAAACTGGATGGTATATTTAAAAACCTAAACCGGACTGCTCTGGACCGGTTAATGCCAGTCCAAGACCGGTCCTAACGCAACATCGACCGGTCCACATGCTGACCAGTTAATGACCAGTTTCAACTGGACAATGGTCGGTCATGACCGATCATTTGTGCGTGGCCTACCTGGACCCGCGTTTTTTTGTACTTGTAGCCAAAATATATTTGTGTTTATTATACTTACAGTGTCTAATCTACTACTTGTAAGCTAAGTGGGTGGGGCGCGGCGTCGGTGTCGTAGCGTTAGGGTGCTGTGTTGGTGTCGTGGGGCACGGCGTTGGTGTTGTGGTGTCGCCGCGCCACATCGGTGTCGTGGAAACCTGGCACGATGTCGGTGTCATGGGGGCACGGTGCGGCATTGGCGTCGTGTTGTGGCACCCAGCGAGAATGTGTTTGAAACCTAAAAAGAAGAAACAAAAAATACTTAGCTTTTCCTGGGCCAAAGCAACGCAGGTGACGATGTGCAATGGCGGTTGTTGACACATTGCTGCACTAGTTGGAGTGCGGTCCGGCGACCTGCATGCCTGGCGAAACCTGTGAACGCATGACACCAGTCAATTCTGTACCCAACCCGTACTATTGTTAGTCTAGTGTTGCAACACTTTTATAGATACACGCATAACTCTACATCAACACATCCGATAATAATGATTATTTTACCAATGGAAAGCCCACCCTCTCTGCTAAAAATGGTGCCCTTGATCATACAAATATGTAGTAGTTAAAGCCCTCTAGAGAAGGTCTTTTGAGGGATTATTTTCGGACAAGGTGTTGCAATAGCTGTAATGATTAGTCATAGCGGAGATTGGTGTTGCATCTCTTTGGTTGGTTTTTTTTTGGTTGTTGCATCACTAGACTAATGACAGTACCCAGACCCCTGGGCCATACCTGGGCAGGTTTGGAAACCCCTGCCAGACACTAGTCATTGAACCCAAAATTCTGAAAAGTGGACTGAAGTCCAGTCTTTAACTGGTTTAGACCAGTTTTTTCCAGTCATAAGACTGATTGAAAAGGAGACAGACTGTGACTGATGACATCTGAAAATTGAAAAACTGTGACTGCAGTCCAGTCATCATCAGTTAAAGTCCAGTCAGGTCTTCAGTTTTTTTCCAGTCTATAGGACTGGACCTTAAAGCACTAATTACCACCATCGGGCCCATCCCCAACTTGGTAATGTCAGCCCTTGTGTCGGCCAAGGTGTTGGCCCTCAAATGGCAACCATCATGAACTTGAATATTGGTGGCTTGATTGGTGGTGTTCAGAGTTGGTTTGAGGGTGCCCGTCTGAACTGTCTGATGCCGTTGACGGCCGTACTGCAACAATCTTAGACGAGTGTGGTCCATCATGTCCCTTTGGCATGTGTATTGATGGTCAATTTTGGAGGTGCGAGGGAGGACTGGGATTGCGATGGGGGAGGCGCAGGGTTGAGCATGACAACTAAACAAAAGGGCTTCAGTGTCAGGGCACATGAGATAAATGTGATGTGCCATCAACGTCCTCCTCCTCCTCCTCTGGGAGCCACCGCATCTTGCTGGGCTCAATTCCATCCAGATATGCACTCAGGTCAACTACTGAGAATGACTCATGCCAGTCGGGGTGAGCTTCCCTGTCTTCTCACACAGCTCATCAATGTATTCAAGCATTATCAGATCCCAGTTCAAGTCACGTTTGTCCTTGCATCAGGAAAACCATGTATTTACTTATTCATAATTTTCCATACTTTTCCATGATTTTCAGAAAACAAGTAGAAAAAGTAAGAAAAAGAAATCCTTTTTTCTTTTTTTTTTACTTGCTGAACTGCCAAAAAACGTACAGGATAAGTAGAGTACCAAATGACCAAAAATTGACAAAATAAAATGTCCAAAAATGGAAATATCGGACCAAACTTTATTTTTGGTCCCAGACTTTCCATATATGGTAAGAAATTGGACCAAATTTTCCAAAAAAAAATCGGACAAAAATCGGACAAAAATCCAAATTTTCCCTGGAAATATGCCTAAAAAGTATGAAAAGTAAAGAAAAAGAAGAGGGGATTTCTTTTTTTAAGTAGTTGGTAGTGATTGGCCCAGGTAACCCTCAGGTTGACGAGGGCTACCTGCATCCGTACCCAAGAAAACCCATACCCCTGAGAAGGGGTACGGGTCAGAGGTCTTGGGGGTTGGCCGGGTTTGTGCTACGGGTCCAGGTACAGGTAAACTACCATGGGTACAAGCTGTTCCATAATGCAGCGACGAGGCAGATTCGTGGTGCCACCAAGTCAGAGTCTCGGACTGAGTCAGACTTGTCAACGCGTCGACGCCGCGTCGTTCTCTCTGACCTTGGACTTGTCAACGCGTCGACATGGCGTCGTTGTCTCCCTGTTTTAAAGCCGTGCTGTTTCACACAAATACAAGGGGCTAAACCATCCAAGTGAACGAGGGCAAGAGATTATATTGAACGATGCGTCGACGCGAATTGAAACCTCAGACTGACATCAGTTAGGACAGGGTTCATCTACTTTCCTGGTGACTTCATCTCCAAGGGCTGCCTTCATGTCTTTATCACTAATCAGGTCAAGCATGCTCCACATCCCGACACAAAGCAGGGCATGCGTTGACTCGAATGAGAGTCGGTTACAGACGTGGGGAAGGACAAGGCGGCCTTGACTAAACACCTGCTCAACGTCGACTGTAGTGGCTAATTAGAAGTTGTAAATAATCCTAACAGATAGTGAAAGGGAGAGGATACGCACCTGGGATCGATAAATAATTGCGCGCCATACATGAGAGGCCAGGGAAGCTCCTATGCCTCTCATACCACCATGAGAGCGCGTCCTTCACTTCCTCGACTCCAGTCACGAGGTAGCGATTGAGTTCGTTATTACAATCCGAGGACGTCATGGACGTGAGTGCGAGGTCAGGCAATTTGTCAAATATATTCTTGGCTCTCGAAAAAGTCTGCGAATCGAACAGTTAGCCAATAAAAGAAAAGAGCAGTTCTACTTACGACTTTGTCACCGTCATCCTCCACACTGGCATTGTTGTTGTCGTCCTGGCCTTCGTCCAACTCATAGGACCAGCCGAATTCCTCTTGAACGATATCGTGTGTGGCTTGAATCCACGTGTCCTCCCACTTATGTTTCTTGAAGTATTCCAGCTTGTGGCGAAGATGGAGCACTGAGAGCACATGTCTTAGCATGTTAGAGACAAATATATGATGACTTACCCATAGCAATACGATACACCTCTGAGTGGTCGGTTTTGTTGTAGTACCGATTCATTGCGTTCTTGCCAATAGCGAGCGCCGCGTGTATGGAAGGCCCATATTGATAAGGGCTGTTGGACACTGTGGCGAGGACCTTGTTGATGTGATCCATTGCCGGGATAACTGCTGCAAGGTTTGGCATTCCTCGTGAAAAATACAGTGTTGCGTCCTTAAAAATCTGTCCAAAAAGAATGTCAGAGATAGAAGAAGATAACGAAACAACAACTCACTTTCAATACATCACAGAGTTCTCCCACAATTTTCCATTCTGTCGGTAGCAATTCGTATTTGCGGTTGGCAGTTATTGCGTCAATTGCCGAGCGATACCTGAGGGCGAAGTCCAGCATGTCGTGCGTTGAGTTCCAGCGAGTTGAAACATCGCGTGGCATCATGCACTTCGAGAGGCGGTGGGTTGATAGGGTTGCAAACCATTTGAGGAGGAGAAGGGTTGTGGAGTTCTTGAGAGCAAAGGCGAGTCTACGCAGCTATGTACCACGTCAGTACAATGTGTGATGAGTCAAACAATTAACATACCTTGATCAACATTGATCACACAGGCTGTGTGCTCTTGTTGAGCTGGTTTGCCTCTTCCTCTGTTAGCCCATCATGGAGGTCCACCCAAGGGTTGAGTGGCCGATTGTCGTCGTCAGCCTCCTGTGTCTCCTGCTCTGGGCGCTCCTCAGAGTCAAGGTCCTTAGCTAAGTCGGCAAGCGCTTGAGCGGCCTCGTCAAGAATGGCACCAGGGTTGGCCTTTGGTACATCAAATTGCTTGAGAATGGCCTTCGCTACAATGTTGATCGTGTGCGCGAAGCAGTGTGTCTGGTTGGCAGCACCCGGAAACCCATCGAGTGAGGTACTAAGAGTGTTGATCATTGTGTCATTGTTGGACGCGTTATCGGTTGTGATGCTAAGGATCTACAACAATGTAAGTCTAGTGCACACTTCACACTCACTTCCGAGCGACTCACCTTGTCTTTTATCCCAAAGGCTTTGAGGACTTCAACAAAGGTGACCGCAAGATTGTCGCCGGTATGGGATTTCGGCACTTCAACAATATTGAGCAGGAGGGCCAAAGGGGCACCATTCCTTTCGAAGTGCACGGTGATAGCTACATACACCTTGCAATTTGGCGATGTCCAGGCATCGGTGGCAAAGCTGAGTTTGCCATCGGTTTTCTGACTTTAGGTGAGTATATTAAAACCCGAATTGTGATAGTCAACGTACCTGTAACAATTGGGAAATGCGCTCCTGAACGTGTCGAAAGACACTCTTGACATCACGTGAGAGCGTCTCAGCGGAAGGGATGTAGTAATCTGGTCGTCCTGTCTTCATCAGGCAACGGAACGCGCAGTCGTTGACTATCTGGAAAGGGCACTTGTTCTCACAGACCCAATGTACGAACTTGGCCCTGGCTTGGGCATTAGATAGTATTACAATTAAATAAAACTTGAGAGTGTACCAAGCCTCAATCTTAGTGTGCTGGCGGTGACTGTAGGTCATCTTTCCTTTCCCAACTCGTTTGAACGCTGCTGTAATCGAGCCATTCAAACCCTTGTGGTTTCTGAGAACTTCGCGGGCAGTCTTGACATTGCGTGCTCCATCTGTGGCAGCAAGTGCTTCTTCTCCCCAGCAGAATTTTGCATGCCGACAGAGATTGCTGGTGGAACTAGTATCGCCTGTGTAGAGGAAGCAGCGGACGAGTCTTGTGTCACGGTGGCAAGGTCTAGCAGCGCACTCGAAGACATGTGCTTTATGGTTGTTGATGTACTCCACAGTCAGTGTAGGTTTGAAGAATACGTAGACTGGTGCATCCCAGTGCTTAGAGAGGTGTTCTATTGAAGTGTCAGTATATCCAATGGAGTGTAAACCAAGGCATGAACAAAGACTCACTCAATTCTGATATATCGTCCTCAACTTCAACTTCAGGCTCGTCACACCAAGCGTTGTCGTCATCGTCATCGTCAGTGCAGTTGTCAATTTCAATGGTGTCAGTGGACCGTGCAAGTGGGCCTGCAGTATTGGCCTCTTCGTCGCCACTGTCAATGGCCCCAGAACTTTGATGAGTGTGCTGCAACAGGGGTTGAGGCTGACGGATGGGATTAGGAATTTCTTCAATGGAAGGTTGGGGTGCAACGGGGATAGCTTGGGCATTGATGCTGGTCCTAGGTGTCATTTTTGCTTTCTTCCTGGCCAACAGATCACTGTTCTCAGTAACACGTTCAGTCGGTCGACACTTGCATGGTCCTTGGATGATGTCGGCGTTGGTATCAGAAGTGGTTGGCATAGTTCACACAAGTTGCTAAAGGAGGAAGACGTAGCGTATGCGCTGGGATTGGGAAAGCTAGGAAACAGGGGGTTAAATACATGCGCTAGTACTAGCCTAGTAGAGCAAGTAGTCCGACACTGGCACTGGGAAAGACACTGGTGGTGCGGCAAGACACTGGCACCGGCAAAACTAGACCTGTTCTAGCACTAAGAAACATCAGAAAAAGTAAGGCCAAAGCTATGAACAGACCTTACTAAATGGTGTCATGCAGCTTCATGGCATGATACGCATGGCGGCATGGGGTAAAAAGTGAGGGTGGGCAGACGAAACTAGGGAGACAGGTAAGTAGACAGTGACAAGTCCAGTGGCGGAGCCTACATAGGGCAAAGTGAAACGCGGCATTCAAACGCCTGAATGGCTCGGAAAGGGTGAGGGCTGGGCTGTGATGGTGACCAGGGACCAGGGCCAGGTGGCATCAGCGGTGTGAAAGCATGATGAAAGTCAGAAAGGGAACAGTGAACACTGTGAAAGTCTTGAAGTGGCAGCGGAACTGAGATACTGTAGTAGGAAAAGTTAGTAACTACAAGTCTACAAAGGCTGTGAATGCCCATCGCTGCCAGTGACTCACCCTTAGAAGCGGTGTGCATGGAAACTCACTTGAGGCTCAATGATCAACAACGTTCAACATGAATCATCAATGCGTCAATGTGCATCAAACAAGCACATGACCCGTCGAAACCCGTGGTTGGCGTATGGGTTGGCCTCGGGTTGAGGCTGGCTACCCGTAACCCTACCCGGCAATACCCAGGCGGGTTACCCGGACCCTTGACAATCACTAGTAGTTGGTGCTTTTCTGAAAGGGTCATTTTATCCCTTGCTAAAAGAGCAAAAAGAACAGAAAGTACAAATAAGTAAAACATGGGTTTTCCTGATGCTTCTTTGCAGCTCCCCACTCCCCTGCTATTGCCTGGACAACTGGGTGAACCCTTGGCATCTTGGTGCCCAGGGGGCATTTGTTAAATGTCACAGCAACTGTTCTCTACACAACCTATCAGTAAATGGTATGTTAGCATGTTTAACAGACTTACCAGCTCCGCATGAACCATCTGTGTGAGGGCAGTCAATTCCAAAGGCGTTGGTGGCAAAGATACCATGCATTCAATTGCACCCATGAATTTTGCTGCTATAATGAGCACAGAGGTTTTGTCTCTGGTCAGTTGTTTGATGCCCTTCCTAGCCATAGTGTGGATGTATGTATGTGGGTGTCGTACATGTGACAAGAGCTCAACTGAAATGGGTTAGGCTTCAACAGACTTCCCACAATGTTGCGATCGGACTCATCGGTACGGACTGCGGACTCATGGGGTTCTGACTACCCTAGTATTAGTCAGGGACAGTCGTCTCAGTCAGCCTTAGGGCTGTTATCACATGTATATCTCTCGGACTCGTGACTCGTTCCTAGGATAGTCGTAGTAGGGTTCGAGCTACTATCGCTACTGGGTACCCTACGTTCAGGAGGAGCTTCAAAGCTCCTCGTCAATTGTATAAAGGACTAGTAGTACGAAGACCGAGCCTCCAGCTTGGTCTTCTTGAATCATCAGTCTCATTCTCGTCTCCTCCCTTCTCATCTGCCTTCTTCTCGTTCTCTGTCTACTAGTGCGTCTGGCTCTTGTAGAGCAGATCGCCCGACGACGTATACGCCTGGTGGACTTCGCCCCAGTGCTCGCGTTGATCACGTTCCTACTCAGGACGTGTATCCATATTCGCTAAGTCGTCCTTCGCATATCGAGCCACTCTGTCAAACGCTCAAGTCGAGCATCGTTAGGACAAGCCTAACGCAACATTAAGACCAAGCTACACCCTACAAGAACGACACAGTGGCGCCCACAACCGGCGATCGGTGGGGCTGGAACCAAGTCCAATCATATATCATCCCCAGTAGAGGAGAACGAAACGTCCCCACGCGCTATTTGAAAGCCGCCAGGTGGAGGACGCACAGAGGAGAGACCGGCTATTTCGTCGACTTCCCCAATCGGCCAAGTCGCTACTACCCAGTTGAGTTCAGCTTCGAGCACACTTGCTGGTGCATACTTGCCACAAACGACGAAGGAGTACGAACAGTAGTCCGGCCAACAACGCACGAGTATCGGTGCGACATCCTAGAGAGCGAAGTAGTCCCCCTAGCGAGGGTAGGACCCATCGACGGCGCGATCGTCACAAGCACCACAGAAGAAGGAGACTCTGAGTCAGAACAAAGCGACGACGAGTCCGAGGAAGACCACCTCTCACAGGTAAACGCAGAGGAACAGGAAGAGCTCACCAACCTAGCAAACCGAGCCGCAGGGATTACGCTCGACGAAGCACCACAAGCTGAGCACATAGTGGTTCACCCACCAGACGAGATGACAACCACACAGTTAGAACCAACGTACGTGCTCCAGGTAGACCCCATACAACAACCATACGATGGAGTCCCCGAAGACCTACTCCCTATCCACCCAGACACGGGGCATCGGATGACTGCAGACGACGCAGCTCTAATGAGGGCCATCGGACCCGACGAACCAGACCCTCCAGAAGGAGGGGGGCCACCCGGAAGAGGCCCAGGAAGAGGCCATCCCCAAGGAGGAGGAGGTGGAGGACACGGAGGCGGTGGAGGACCACCTGGAGGAGGCGGATTCCCGGGGGTAGGTCCCATCGGCAACCAGCCTCGGTCTTCGGACAGGCTCCAAGGTAACACACCTATGGTCTTCAACGGCGACCGCACCAAGGCCCTGCAGTTCAGGGCGCAGTGGAACCTCTACCAAGGGGTCAACAGCACAAGCGACGTTATGCGCAACTACTACCGCCGATCACTCCTCTTCCTCGGCTACATCCAGGGAGACCTAGTCAACGAGTGGGTAATGTACATGACCGACTGGCTAATGCGCCAGACGGAAGCCGGGTTTCCCGAGCACACTCGACGCCTCTGGGAAGAAACCCTTCGCGCCTTTACCAGAAGGTTCTCAAACACCATGGAGAAGGAGCAAGCGCAGGCAGAACTACGCAAAGGGGTCCACATAAAGGACGGAGATATTGACAGCTATGTAGCCACCTTTGAACGCCTCGCTCGACAAGCTGACTACAACCTCGACGCCCCCCAAACGATAGATCTATTCACGGCAGGACTGCCAAAGGGGCTGTTCACCAAAGTCTACGAACAATACGAACCAACTACGTTCGAGGCATGGAAACAAGCGGCGATGAAGAAACAGCAGCAGTATCTGCACCTACAGGCACGTCTCAACTCGATAAAACCGTCCGCCTCAAAGACTACTTCGCGTCCCAGTACCTGGGGACCCCCACAAAGCGGATGGGCACCAAGGAACCTGCCCCACCAGCAAAACCCCAACGCCATGGACACCTCGGCAGATCGAACAAGAGCACGAGGAGCAGAAACCGAAGGCACTCAGGGAAGACTCGCCGGGGCCGAATTTATACTCGGCAACCAACAGCGGCCACCCTATCCGCCAAGAGGAGGGCCCAGAACGCGAGGCAGAGGAAGGGGGCTACCCCGAGACGCAAGGGAAGTCATCTGTTATACCTGTAACCAGAAAGGACATTTCAGTCGCTACTGCCCGCAGAACCGAGACACCGCATCAGGCAGCAGCAATCGGAGGTCAGAGACAGACTACTATGCACAAGAACCGAGGGTTGAAGCACGCGCGGCAATGACCCCGCAACAGCAAGCGCAGGAATGGCTCCAGGGAGTGGCTGGAGCCTCGGATGAAGTAAAGACCTGGTTCTCCAAGATCTCTGGGGGAAGGAGGGTTTTCAAAACGCCTAAACCCATCGGCCTGGGTGAGGGCGCTCCGTTGTAATTCTGTAATCATCACACGCTACCGATCGTTGAGAATCCCAGTTTCCGTTTGAACAAATTACAACATGGCCGAAGTAAATGCACTAGTGGACTCCGGAGCCACAGATAGTTTCATCAAACCCGCGTTTGCTAAGCGGATGGGGATCGGTCTCCAGGAACTAGAGACCCCCAAAAAGATATGGAACATCGACAACTCAGAAAATAAAGCAGGACTAATCACACACTGCGCAGATCTCGATGTCCAGACCAAAGGAACCCACAAAACAATGAGGTTCCTGCTTACCGACACAGGAAACGAAGACATCGTCCTCGGCTACCCCTGGCTAGCCGCATACGAACCACAGATCAGCTGGCAGCACGCAGTCATCAAGGAAGACGCATACCCAGTAGTCCTCCGCACCACACATCCCAAGGACCGGGGGGTGACCATCGCGTTCGCCCCCACTGAAGAGTTCAGCGAAGAAGAGAAGTGCGATGCGATACAGCAGTTCTATGGCGACTGGGACGAGGTCAAAGCACGTACCACCGCCACGGACCTAGCCATCGAAGCCCAACAGTTCACGGGCATTACTGAGATACCAAAAGAATACGAGGACTTCGCAAAGGTATTCAGCGAAGAAGAATCCCATCGATTCCCACCTTCGCGACCCTGGGACCATGCAATCGAGTTCAAGAAGGACACCCCGGATGCCCTTGACTGCAAGATCTATCCCATGTCGCGCGACGAAGACGAAGCCCTCCGAGTATTCTTGGACGAGCAACTGGCGAAGGGGTACATCCGACCATCAAAGTCCCCCTACGCCTCACCCTTCTTCTTCGTCAAAAAGAAGGATGGCAAGCTCCGACCCGTCCAGGACTACCGAAGGATCAACTCGTTTACAGTGCGTAACCAATACCCCCTCCTGCTCATCCAAGAACTTATCACAGATCTGGGGAATGCGGACATCTACACTAAACTCGACGTCCGCTGGGGGTATAACAATGTCCACATCAAACACGGCGATGAGCACAAGGCCGCCTTCAAGACCCGTCGCGGGTTCTTCGAACCGCTGGTCATGTTCTTCGGCCTCACTAACTCGCCGCCCACCTTCCAGGAGATGATGGACTACCTCTGTGGCCCACGTTATCCTCAAGCACGAACCGCTGGGAACCACCATTCGGGTGTACATGGATGACATCGGCATCGCCTCTCGCAGCGGCATGGCGGGCCACATAGCAGCCGTACGTGACATACTCCAACTCGCACTGGACAATGATCTGTTCTTCAAGCCAGAGAAGTGCGTCTTCGGCGCCCCGGCGATCGATTACCTGGGGGTAATCCTTGAGAAGGGGGTGACTCGTATGGACCCTGTCAAGGTCGCCGGCATTCGCAACTGGCCGACGCCCACCACGGTCAAGCAGGTCTGATCTTTCCTCGGCTTTTGCAACTTTTACCGCCTCTTTATCAAAGGCTTCGCCACGCACGCACGCCCACTGAACAGACTGACAAGGAAGGACACGGAGTGGCAGTGGGGACAAGCAGAGACAGACGCCTTCGAGAAGCTCAAAACACTGGTCACAAGCGAACCCGTACTGGCACACCCGGACCCCAAGGAACAATTCGAGATGGAGGTAGATGCTTCAGGTTTCGCAGTAGGCGCTGTACATCTGCAACGCAAAGAAGACGGCAAGCGACACCCCATAGGCTACTACTCGGCGACACTGAACGAAGCAGAGCACAACTACGACATCTACGACCTGGAACTGCTGGCCATCGTCAAAGCCTTCCGCCACTGGAGACCCCTACTTGCGGGATCACCACACAAGACCAAAGTATTTTCTGACCACCTTAACCTGCAATACTGGAGGTCGCCACAAAGGATAAGCAGACACATTGCAAGGGAAGTACTAGAACTGTCTGAATACGACTTTGAGATTCACCACATCAAAGGAACGGCCAACGGAAGGGCAGACGCACTCTCCTGACGACCAGACTACGACCAAGGAGACAACGATAACAAGGACGTGACGGTCCTCCCCGACGCACTCTTCGTACGAGCTACGCAGGTCGAGACGATTATGCCAAACACCCTGACAATCGGACCTGGGGAGATGGAACGGCCAGACGCCGTATACCAGCAAGACGAAACCTACCTTCGCCCATGGGTGAATGCACATCGGCTGAAGAAGATCGAAGGCACTTGGTACAAAGAAGGGAGACGAGTGGTGACAGGGGGACTATACGACAAGAGAAGTATCATTTCCGCTCACCATACACCACCGGTCTATGGACATCCAGGCATTAACAAAACTGCGCAGTTGGTAGGACGATCCTACTGGTGGCCGAACCTGGTCCGAGACGTACTGGACTATGTCAAAGGATGCGCTGACTGTCAGAGACACAAGGCGAACAACCGACCAACCCGAGCACCGCTATCTCCAATCTACCCGAATCCCGAAGCACTCCCCTTTGAAACCATCGCACTGGACTTTATCACCAAACTTCCCCAGTCACAAGGGTTCGACTCGATCCTCACCGTCACTGACCACGACTGCACCAAAGCAGCCATCTTCATCCCCTGCCAGGAGGAGATTACAGCAGAGGGAACCGCTGCCTTATACGCTAAGCACGTCTTCTTACGATTCGGACTCCCCTCCAAGGTGATCAGCGACAGGGACCCACGCTTCGCATCCCGATTCACAAGAGAACTGTGCAAGATCCTGGGGATTTCGCAGAACGTCTCCACCGCCTACCACCCGCGGACGGACGGACAGTCCGAACGGACCAACCAGTGGCTCGAGCAATACCTCCGCTTCTGGACTAATGAGCGGCAAGATAACTGGGCGGTGTACCTCCCTATCGCAGAATTCACGCACAACAACTGGCCCCACGAGACCACAAGGAAGTCCCCCTTTTACCTCCTCATGGGGTACAACCCGCGCGCTGATTGGATCGACAGGCCATCACCCATACCCCAAGTGGCGCTGAGGATAGACCAATTCCAGGAGGCTAGAGCGCAGGCCAAAGCGCTCCTCATCAAGGCACAAAGGTCATGGGTAAAGCACAAGGATACGCCCAAGTACAAGGAAGGCGACCTCGTGTGGCTGGAAGGACGCCACCTACGGACCAACCAGCCAACCGCGAAGCTTGCGCCCAAGAGACACGGCCCCTTTAAGGTCACACAGGTGATGTCCCCTGTCAATTATCGCCTGGAACTTCCCACACAGTGGAGCATCCACCCGGTGTTTCACACCGATCTTCTCACCAGATATCACGAGACCGCGACACATGGGCCAAACTACCAGCGCCCAGCGCCAGATTTGGTGGACGGAGAAGAGGAATACGAGGTCGAGAAGATTCTAGACTCGCAAAGATTCGGGAGAACACGGAAACTTCAGTACCTTGTGAAATGGAAAGGGTACCCCGACTCGGAGAATCAGTGGGTCGACCGGAGCGAAGTATTCGCCGACCAGGCCATCAAGGATTTCAAAGCGCTGAACCCCACACGGGAAACGCATATAAGGGGACTTCACTACGAGCTAAGTCCCTCAGCAACCACTGCTACACTTTTCCATCCTGTCTACCTTCGTACCATGTCTTCCTGCTCGCTCCCGTCCCAGTCCACCATCGACACCGTCGTCGAAGCCCTCACCACCTCCCATGGGCCCGCGACCCGCGAGGACGCCATCGCCGTCCTCAGAGCCTTCCCCGACCCCACTGTCGGAGGAACCGCCGACTCTCCCGAGGCGCAGCCTCTTGCCCACGAGGCGATCGCCGAGGAAGAAGAGTGCGCCCTACTCGGGGGCCCGGCCGCAGATCGCCTCGTTCCACACCTTGACGGACACGGTGACGCTGAACCTGTCGAGGTACCACATGGAGTTCGGGCCCGTGTGGCCTTGGAAAGAGGTCGTGAAGGAGTGGAGGGACGAGCAGCTGCGGAGGGCACAGCGGCGGCAGCAGGAGCTGAGGCATCAACGCCTCTTGATGCGGACTGGGGTCTGGCCGAGGATGCTGCCGATGACTACCCAGCTACGCACCCCCTCATTCGCTCCACTACAGACACTGACGACCCACGCGAGACTCCCTACTCCCTCAATACCGACGGCTCCCCCATGTACAAGCGGGACCTCGGAGTTATGGGCCCCGCCATTCACCAACCCCTCGTCACCATCAACACACGCGTCCCCACTGGCTTCAAGGCCAACCAGGGGACGGACTACATACCGTTCCACATCGTCTCCCCCGACGGGGTTGAGCGCGAGGCCCGCTACGTCCAGGTGATCATGGGGCCAGACCCCCTGGTCGTGGGCATCATCGACGAATCGGACAAGGTCTACGCCCGCCCCCTCTATGCCGCTCCCCGCTTCACTTACGGCGGGAAGCCCATCTACCCGAACAACGACATGGTCCTCTTCACCGAGGCCTTCGAAGACCGGGCGCGCGTCGACCGCTGCCTCGATGCCATCCACGACCCCTCCCTCACAGCGGAGGTCCACCACTACCGCGCCGCGGCGCGCGAGGAGGAGCGCCTCAATCAGCGGATCGACGACCTCATCGCCGCCCTGGGGGAGGTCGCCGGGAAGTCGACTGCAAGTCGCCGCCGACTGGAGATGGCCAACGCCATGGAGCGCATTGAGGACGAGGCGGGCACCATGGTGGATCACGAGTTGACGAGGAAGAAGACACGCAGGGGTCGGAAGGTCGCGCACCAGCCGCAGCGCACCAGGATCAGGTACGAGGAGGAGGGCTTCGGAGCGTCAGGACGTCGCACCTAAAGAGGAGGTGATGTTGCGATCGGACTCATCGGTACGGACTGCGGACTCATGGGGTTCTGACTACCCTAGTATTAGTCAGGGACAGTCGTCTCAGTCAGCCTTAGGGCTGTTATCACATGTATATCTCTCAGACTCGTGACTCGTTCCTAGGATAGTCGTAGTAGGGTTCGAGCTACTATCGCTACTGGGTACCCTACGTTCAGGAGGAGCTTCAAAGCTCCTCGTCAATTGTATAAAGGACTAGTAGTACGAAGACCGAGCCTCCAGCTTGGTCTTCTTGAATCATCAGTCTCATTCTCATCTCCTCCCTTCTCATCTGCCTTCTTCTCGTTCTCTGTCTACTAGTGCGTCTGGCTCTTGTAGAGCAGATCGCCCGACGACGTATACGCCTGGTGGACTTCGCCCCAGTGCTCGCGTTGATCACGTTCCTACTCAGGACGTGTATCCATATTCGCTAAGTCGTCCTTCGCATATCGAGCCACTCTGTCAAACGCTCAAGTCGAGCATCGTTAGGACAAGCCTAACGCAACACACAATCTATCTCTGATAAAAAGTGATCCTTCCAATCAAGGTAGATCTTTGATGTTTACAAATATAACCTATTGATTCTGATAGTCATATTTGGGAGCCAATTCTTGCAATCCATTGCACAGATCACATGATCACATATGATAAGGAGGACTCTTGGCCTTGACAAGATCAGCGAATATGTCTGACACTCCCGCTCTTCTCACTCTCAGTCCTGCATGTCTGAACAATCCCTGCCAACCAAGCCTGAATCCACCAACCTGAAGCCTGTCCCTGCAAAGCCCAAGCCAATGGGATCCCTGCCAGCACCAGTGTCAGATGATTTGGATGACTTCGACTTTTTGTCGGAAATTCCATCACCAGTCATATCACTCCCATCAGTTCCACAAGCCAAGTCTGCCCCTACTCAGGTAGAGTGTTTTCTCCTCAGGAATTGGGCACAGACTGATTTAGGACTGGGTCCAAGTGGAAGAAGGCCCGGGCCACACCAGTCTTCAAAGATTTCATGGACCTCATCCCTGTGTCTCAGAAAATCCCATTTTTCTCCTCAGGAACTCCAGTTACTACGCTTGCCACTCCAGGGGATTCCACAGCCGATGACCCAACAGGAACTGCCAGACAGCAGAATGTTCTGAAGGCAAGGGTGTGTGGTTCTCAAACTAGGGATGCCGGGGTGCGGTCCGGATTGGGGTTCGGACCCGAACCGCACCGGACTGCACCCCGGGTCCGGTTCGGTTTGGGGTGCGGTTTGGGGCCCAGCTAACAGGTGCGGTCCGGGGTTCGCCATTCGCTGAGTTGGTGTGGACCTGGTCCGGACCGGACTGCACCTTGGACCACTGGCCTTGCCAGTTACAAAGTAGCGCGCGAATCTTGGCGCGAATGATTCAGCACTCAGCAGGGGTACTCTTGCTCTTGGGGTGCTGTACTCGCACGGTCTTAAAAATACAGCTAAGCATGTTTATTGTATCTAGTATTTATGGGTACTACTACATAGCGTAGCTACTACTGCCTGCTGCCTGCCCCACCCCTTTGTTGTCGTCGTCTATTGCTGCTGCACCATACCGTTGTCGTTATCGTTGCTATCGTTGCGTTGGACCGCCGTTGTCATTGTCATCGCTATCGCCGCAATGCACCGTACGGTCCGTACCGTTGTCACCATCGTCACATCGCCGCGCTGCTCGCCATGCTGCACCACACCGTTGTTGTTGTCACTGTTGCCGTACTGTCCCTGCGCCATCATCGTCGCCGTCTTGGTCACCGTAGTTGCTGTCGCTGCACCATTGTCCTTGTAGTTGCTGTTGTCGCACCGTCGTTGTCGCTGTTGCTATCGCCGTCAGTGCTGTTACTGTCGTTGTTATGGAGTCGCAGGGCATGGTGGGGTAGTGGTGTGGTTGGGGGTCCACGTGGGGCAGCGATTTTGGTGGTGTCAATGATGACAGGCGTTTTCCAGAGAAGCTGTGTAGACCTGGCAGACCTGCAATAAATGTTAGCGTGTCATAGCTTGAATGAACCAACTGTACTCATCTATTTTGGGTTGGTGAGGCGCCGTTCAAGTTGTTGGTGTCTTGTGAACACCTGCTGGTTGGAATAAGAGCGACGGCCATTAGTGGGGAGGACGCAAGGAACAGACAGGTTTATACTTACGAACTGCCGCGTGATGAAAATGTGGCGACTCAGCTGGGGCAGGGTGGTAGCAGCAATGGGAAATACCGATGTGGGACGGAGTTCAAAGTTCAAGGACGATACAACCTCAGTAAAACAAACCTCAGTCGAACTTCCAAATGGATCCAACAAAACCATTTGGGGATGCATGTACCCCAAATGGCGGCCTCAAGGAGGCACATAAAATGGAATGGCCCAATGACCTGGACGATATTCCTACATCCAATTGTAAGTGCGCAATAATTGATTGACGCTTGTTCTCACCTTCCTTAGGCAAGAGTGCCCCGAGTGCCCCATCCCGGCAGCCCAGTGGTGGTACATCTACCCAGACCACTTTGAACGCATTTGGCATCGGCGCTGTCACCGCAGCAGGCCAAGACTTTACAGATGATGAGTCTGTGGATGGTACCACCAAATCTGCTGGTAAACGTGATGAACAGCAAGGTACGAGACGCATACTCACAGTGAATCAAGAGATACTGTAGTGAGATATGTGAGGCACAGGGAAGCAGAGATCTTGCAGTGGGGCAGTAAGAGTGTCTGATAACACAGAGTGAGGAACTATACTGTTATTACAGAGAAGAGAACTAACCTGATAACACAGAGTGAGGAACTGTGGTATCAGGGCGTACAATGTGCACTACTTATACTACAGAGGACAATGACGCAGTGGGACAATGGGACCACAACAAAGAGCGTCATACAATAAGTAGAATACAATAAGACCCAGAACAATAGTGGGTCAGGACAAAGGGAATGTACTTAGACAATAAGTACAATAGAACGTCTAGACAAGGATGATATCATGGTGACATCACAATAAGGATATAACAAAAGAGAGTCCTAAAGCATAGTACAATAACAAGTCCAGTGTAGTCCATATGATGTCATTGTACAGTGATGTCATAGATAAGGAAAAAGTCCGAGATTGTAATGATCATACATGTAATCTAATCTACAGTAGTCCATATCTGATTATGTCCATTTAGAGCCGCTAAGTGCGTGCAGGTCACTTATCAACAAAACGGCCCAGTCGCGTTCGCAAACCTACGGAAAAGGCAAAGGAAGCACTCGCAACACATCGTTTGAAGACCAAACGAAGCGTGGTCACCTCGGATAATGAAGAAGAGGCACAACCACCAAAGACAAAGAAAAAGAAGACTAGCGTCATAGCTGAGTGCGACACCGAGACTGATGAAGTCTACCCCATCAAGGAACCCCCCAAACATCAAAGATTCGTGTATTTTCACGCATATCTGAGGTCTTTGTGGGTCACTTACCTTGGCTTACTTTTGGGAAGAGTTCCCGTGCGAGCGCCGAGAGAGGCGGGCCAGGGCGAAAAAACGCGAGGAAGAAACCTCGGCGCATGTGGCACGGGAGAGAGGGGAAAGAAAACAATTTATTAAGGAGCGAGTAGGCGTGCTAGGGGCCGCGGTAGGGCGGCGGGGTATGAGGTAGTACGAGCGAGTAGGTATGGAAGTCCGTTAGCGGTAGAGACTGGGCGGAAGCACGAAGTGCTTCTCGATCGAAAAATAGCGGGTTTTGTGTCCGAGTCGAGGTCGCGACACCCGAAACTGTTAGGAAGCAAAGACGACGCGGCGAGTGAGACTCGGTACCCCAAAAATTAGGAGGAGTTGGCTGGATGGCTTACCCTGCATAGTGTGGAGCAAAACGGCGCGGCGGGGAGAGGGCGGCCTGGATGGGCGATCAGCGGACGGGGGGCATGGTGTAGCGGATGAAGGCGTCATGGACGGCGGGGGTGGCTTGGATATAGGGGGCGATGATGATGGCGTGCTTCCGTAGGTATAGGAGGAAGGAGTCCCCCGCCCATCGTCCTTGGGCCTTGACGACGTCAAACGGCACGCCTCGGAGGAGGTACTCAAGCGTGGAGCCGATCCGGATGCCGTGCCCTTGCAGAGGCTCTAGGCCGGCAGCGCGGGCAGCCTTTCCCACCCTCTCGAGGAATTTCGTCTTTGTGAGTGGGCGGTGAGTTTTCTTGACACGGTAGGTGAATAGGTGGGAGGATTCCGAGGGCTGGTTGATGCGAAGGTGGTTTTGGAGGGCCGCCGAGGGGTCAGACTCGCCTCCTTGGGAGGCCCAGTATACGTCCTCCCCGTCGCGGCTGGCCGCTTTCGTCTTAGGGAGGTGAAGGATGGTGACCTGGAGACCGTTGCGGTCCTGGTCATAAGTTAGGTTCCGGACGGTGACGTGCAGGTTGGGACGGAAGCTCCCGAGGGTGCGCACGGTGAATTCGCCTAGCCTGGCCGACGCGTAGAAGCAGGTCGTGAGGCAGGCGAAAGTGGCCGCGTCTAGGGGGTCCTCGTGGTTTAGCTGCTTCGCAATTTCTGCCATGAAGCCAGGCGTGTATGGCAACCGCTGCTTCCGTTTGGCCGAGCTGGGCGTCAGCTTGTTGGCCGCTCGCAACATCGCGTCGATCTCGTTCTTTTCCAACTCCCAGGGGACTGAGTGTAGAACATGCCATGCCCGGATGCCGTTCAGGTAGTTGGATACCGTTCTTCCTGAGTAGGCAGCCGCCATGTGGGCCACGAAGGCCGATATTAGGCTCTGGCTGGCCGGTGCCCTTTCCGCCTCCGGGATGCTTTGGCTATCGCAAAAATGATGCCAAGTGAGCAGGCCGGAGCCATACGCCTCGCGCATGTCTTCTTCCCAAGCGTGTATCATCGTGTCCTTCACGCGTTCACGCTCGGCCTCGCTGAGGGGTGTGCTGCCGGGGGTGGGCGCTTGGGTATAGGCTGGGGTCCATAGCCTGAGGCGATCTCTGGCGAGGCAGTGCGGTCGGAGGAGGGAGGGAGCGGGGGTGCGGTTCTGAGGGTATGGCGCCGGCTTCCTGAGCGGGGTGGAGGAGGAGGGGATGGGGAGATGACATGGCCTTGTATCGAGCGTCTTTCGCCGCTTGGCGTCCCTCGGCCCTGCGTCGGGTGATGGCTGGGGGTCCCTCGCCGGGGTCAGGCGCTTGAGCGCGGCGTGCTTCAGCAGCTCGGGGGGGTCAGATGTCAACGAGGAAAGGACGGACCTCCTCAGGGATGACGACGCGTCCCAGGAGGAGGTTGGCGGGAGGGTATTGGCCTCTGGAAGGGGCGTCGGCGGGGTTCCGCGCGCTTGGAACGTATTTCGTGTATATCGTTCGATTGCGGTCCTCCGATAGCTGGAGAATGCGTTGGAAGACGCGGTTGGTGGGCCTGTTGGCGCTGGACTTCTTCCACCAGCCTTCGACGACCCCTCTATTGTCGCCGTAGGCCAGGATGTGTTCGCCCTCGCGAGACAACTCACATAGGCTGAGGACAAGAAGCTCGAAGCTGATGGCTTCGGCCCATTGGATGTCCCTCCCCTGTGCTTTCCAGCCATGGACGAGGCGCCATGCTCGCCAGCGCGGGCCGATGGTGATCGCGACGCCGAAGCCGGAGCTGGCGTCCGAGTAGGCGTTATAGTTGGTGAGGGGTCGGGGGGCTGGGATGGGCTTGGCAATCTCAGGCTGGCTGAGCTGCCACTTCCACCATTCGAGATCGCTTTGGGTGTTCCGGGGTGGGGTGCGCGGCATGAAAGGACTATCGTGGAAGGCGCCGAGTAAGGCCTCCAAGCCGGTGAGGTGAGCGCGTCCTGCAGGGAGGACCAGCGAAGTGTGGAGGAGTTTCCCGTACAGCTTCTGGGTTTCCAGGAGGTTGTGGGTGCGTTTCTTCTCCCACTCGAGAATGGCTGCCCGATATCTGGTCTTTTTCTCCTCCAATAACCGGACTGTGCCCGCGCGCAGGTTCCAACTAAAGCCAAGATATGGGACCTCGTTCCCGAATGGAATGGATTTGGATGGTTCCCAGCGGATTCTAAGACGCGTGGATATGGCGTCGATGTCTGCGTCGGCGTAGGCGAAGACTGCGTCTTCTGGGGATCTGGGGAGGGCATCTGCCAGGTCCTGTAGATCCGCGCTGCAATCCTCGTCGAACTCTTCCGAGGCACCGCAGGGGAGGTCCTTTCCACCAAACCAGATGCGGCTGCCGCTCTGCCTGCGCCCACCGTGAGAGCGGATTTCGCTGCTCCAGCCGGCTCGGCATGCGTTGTACTCAGGAAGGTGCTGACGGGGCACCCTGAAAAATATGTGATCGTCAACCCATTTCGCGAGGGGGCCGATGCCGCTGCCTCGGAAGATATCCGCCCCAGCATCCGCAACCATGCCGTATACGCCTCCGGCCGAAGTGAGGCCGAAGTTGTTGCACACGTTGACCGCGTAGCTGTCCTTCGCCTGTAAACAAATGACCAGGCCCGGCCATTGGGAAGGGGTGACCGGGACGGTCCTGTAGGCTTCCGCGACATCACATACGGAGGCCTGTGAGCCCGGGGGGAGGCGAGAGATGATGAGGGCAACGGTGGTGAAAGATCCCCAGGTGCATGGGAATTCCTCGCTGCTGATTTGCGAATTGACGGAGACAATGCCGGGCAGGGGGTTGTGCGGGTGTGAGAAGTCATGCACCGCGCGGTATTTTCCGGGTTTGGAGGTTTTGGGGACGAGCGAGAGAGGGGAGGTCTGGAAGGGCCCGAGTTCGGCCTCCAACTGCTCTCGTGTGAAGGGGCCGATGTAACGGCCAGCCGCAAATTCATGTTCCACAATGTCATTATATACATTCGGCAGGTGTTTGATGGAATGATGATTAGGAGGGGTGTACGTAGAGCGTATAATCGGGATACCAAGGTGGAAGCCATGTGCCAGCCCTCGAGCGAGAGAGGGGTATCTGGGGAGTAGGCCCAGGCGCTCAAGTTCTGCGGCCCAGGCGTGGTGAGAGTATGGGGAGAGGGGCTCAAGCCTTCTCCGCTCGAGGGCAAGCTTGGGCCCCATGCCCAGACTTTCCGCACCCAGAGCATCTGTGCCGGTCGGGGTGGCTCGCAGAGGCGCATCCCCTTGGGATTTGCCAGTCGAAGCAGAGGGGGAGACCGTCGGCAGCGACGAGCCTTCCCTCGTTCTTCCTGGCGGCGCCTGGGGTTCCGTCCCATAGCTTGGGCCCTTCGCACCTGGCGAATGCGTGTTCGTGGCGGCCAAGGCAGATTGCGCAGACCCCGCCACGTGGGGCTGCGCCGGCCTGAAAAAACTCTGGCTTGTCTCGTCTGCTACGCCCAGATGCACCACGGGATCGCTTCTCAGCTCAGTCGGGAGGGGAGCCTTGCGGCGACCTAGAGCGGCGGCGTTTTCTCGATGACTCTGAACGGCGGGGGGACGGGGACCGGGATGGCCTGCGCGCTCCATGGTCTCGCTCGCGGCGACGTCTAGAGGAGACGCGCTTGTCCGGGGATACTATGGCATCCTGCACCGACCTGCGGAGCTGAAAAGGCAGTGCGGGGGTGGGTTCGAAGGAGCGCGGCACGGCGTGGTGAAAAGCGGGGGAATGGAATGAACACGGCAGGGGACGGCAGAGGAGATGTTATGGCAAGCAGGCGGGTAGCGGCGTAGCATGGCAGAACGGCAAATGGCGGGTGGCAAAAGGCAAGGCAGGCGTAAGAGGGAAAGGCGTTGAGATTTGGGGGGGGGGAGTTTGGGGAGGAAAGGAGAATTGAGGAAAAAAGGGGGGGGGGGGGGTGCGGTTAGTGTGTGTAATGAAAAAGGAGATGGGGGCGGTGGTTCGTACCTGGTCGAATTCCTCTCTCTGGACCTTTCGATCTATCTCCTCTGCGAAGGAGCGGAGGAGGGGTTCCCCAATATGTTCGATGTTGAAACCTTCATCACGTTTGAGGGCCTCAAACCACTCGCGTCGGACGTGGCTCTGATAGAGCAGCAGGGTACGCTTGCCGTTCAACTGCTGGACCCTCGGGTGGAGTTCCAGGGCGATGAAGAAGGCCGCGAGAGCCTGCGCATGAGTGGCCGACCAAGTGGCCGACTTGGCCATGAGGCGTAGCATCGTGTTTTTGGCCTGCAGCATTTCTTCCCAGCTGAGGTCTTCGTCATTCCTGATGTTCTTTGATGATCTCACGGCAGCTAGGGGGCGGACAGTAATGGTGTCTTCAAGCTGGGCAAAGGCGAGGGTGTCGTGACTGATGGACCTGCCGGTGTCGGCGCTGGCCTCTTTGCAGCCTTTGGTGGTGAAGAAATCAAGCTCGATGTATTCGAGATTGTTGAGCTTGTTCACAGCATAGGGGGCCGGTCTGGGCTCAATGGAGTCGCCGATGACACGATCTGGGTCAAAGGAGTTTAGTTTTGGTTTTTTCCTCTCAACTTCCTTCCGTTGCTCTTCGGCCTCCTTCAGGCATTGCGCCAGTTGGGCGTCGACTTCTTCCTGTGCTAACCTGTCTAGTTCATCCTTCTCCGCTTGGTCTTGCTCGGCCTGGACATTCCAGGCTGCAATCTTAGTGGCGTTCTCGCGAGCCCAAGTGTCTTTCAACCTCTGGGTGGCCTCGTCCTGGGTCAGGGGAGGGGGCCCTTGGTGGGCGTCGATCATTGATTGTACCAAGAAATTCCAATCTGCACTCTCGAAGCTTGGGCAGACTGCTTGGGTTGGGTCATCTAGGATACGCGGCATGTTGGTTGGAGTGATCGCAATAAGAGAAAAACTTGGGGAGGTGGTAGTGGTTGAAAAGGTGATAAGTGGATTACTTGGGGTGTAATTAACTACGAAAACAAAAGAGATAACGGTTCTTTGAACCGGTTGGGAAAGGATGGGCAGGTGGCGGCACGGAAGAAAGAGCTGAAGCGCTGAAGAGACACGTGCCGCCTTGTGCGCTCGCACAGAGACTCTGCTCTAAGGCTTCGCTCGTTCCTCGCTTCGCCTCAGACCCGCTAGTTCTCATGACACA
Source organism: Lactarius pseudohatsudake (assembly GCA_021525015.1). Classification (NCBI taxonomy): domain Eukaryota; kingdom Fungi; phylum Basidiomycota; class Agaricomycetes; order Russulales; family Russulaceae; genus Lactarius; species Lactarius pseudohatsudake. Next base: position 28,235 of record JAKELH010000477.1, on the reverse strand, counting down.
TGTGGAAATAAAACCCCAAATTCAAATGATTTGGGTAATGTGTCGGGAGGGGAGAATGCGTCGGAGGCGAAGGGAGGGGAGTCCGATGACAAATGGCAATTTTCGCAGTTGGATGAGATGGCTACAAAAGATGCAAAGGTAAATAATCTTTCTCCCTAGGGCACTTACAAGTCGACTCACCTTGTAATGTATATTATAAGCCTACCAAAAGCCCAGGTTGCACTTGAGCACTGGAGGAGATATCCGGCTTGCTGACCTGATAGGCATATTCAAGGATGGAGAACATCCTCAGAGTCACACGGACGCACGGTACTGTCGGCTATGCAAGACATGGCTGACCGGTAATGTTTCAACTTGTCGTATGCACATCATCAGGTAACTACTCATGGATATAAGAAAGAGTCAGTAACTGAACAACGACACTAGACAATGGGCTACTCACAGAGAGCTGTACTTGGCCGGTTGCAAACGCGAAGGGGTCAAGCCGAATGAGCGCATCATGAAAATGGTGGCGGCAGGAACCAAGCAACTAGAAAAACAAGGGAGCCTGGAAGACTGGACTGTGGTCAAGGCGCCTCAGTGGTCGAAGGAGGGCTTGATGGAACACATCCTCGAGTTAGTGGTGGTTGATGACCAGGTGGGAATATCGTTCGTTTATGATACGTGACAATTGACTTACTCAACTCGTGACAAACGTAGGCCTTTTCCCTTGTGGACTGTGCGGCATTCCGTCGTTTGCTCATGTTCCAACGTCCTGGTACCAAGGATAGCGATATTCCACACCGCACAAGCGTTGCAAAGGCCGTCCATGCGAAAGCACACAAAGTCAAGGTCATGTTGAATGAGCTTTTTGCGGTGAGTGTTGTTCATCGCAAACCCAAGCGCTGACTCACATTGTCTGCAGAGTGTCCCTGGGGAGGTATCAGTAACGTTGGATACCTGGTCATCACCAGCCCATGACCCATACCTCGGAATTACTGTGCACTGGGTCCATAGCACCAAGGAATCCCCCACAGAATGGTCGCTCCGCACGTTGCTGCTTGCGTTCCGGGAACTTAAAGGTAACCACAGTGGCGAAAACCTCGCTAATGTGGTGATGGAGATCATCAAAGCGGCAGGGTTGGAGTCCAAGGTACGTGTAGCGTCCTTCCCGGAGACGCCAATTCGTTTGATTTCAGCAGATTGGTTGTATCACGTCGGACAATGTCACCTCCAACAACAAGATGATGAGACACCTCAAAGGCAAGTTGGACACGATTGAACGCGAATGGAAAGCTTCAGAATGACGTGTGAGGTATGTGGGTAGTCTAGCATTCGGGAATACTTTCTAACATCCTGTAGGTGCCTTGCACACATTATACACCTCAGCGCCAAGCATATCGTTGAGACGTTCACTCGAAATGGCCCAACCATGGAGTCCGTCACCACGATGGATGACTTGGAGGATCAGGCAACAGGCGACGTTGAAGACAATGACACCTTGTACGCATCTGGGGACACCCTCGGAAAGTTATGGGCGTTCATCAATCAGGTGCGCAAACTTTCTGATTCTTATGAGCAAAAGCTGATAGGCCTCAGGTCCGACTTTCCCCACAGGCATCCTCGTTTTTCTTCAAGTGTTGTGCTGAGGAAGAGCTGCCCCGTCTCGAACTCGTCAAATATGTTCGGACGCACTGGTCCTCTATGTACAACTTACTCGAGCGCGCGTTCTTGTTGAGAAAGGTATTTCCTGTTGCCCTCTCGTTGTATTGTTGCACTGTATCTCATTAATCATCAGGGCATTACGAAGTTTATTCAGCTTGCCGACGATAGTTCACATGTCCCCAACTTACAGAAGAAGTGCTACGCTGACTTCAAGCTTACCCCTGACGAATGGGGTAACCTCGATCTACTTCGTCAAGTACTCAGGGTACTAACAGTAATTCAAATCTCTCACAGAATGTATGCTAAACCTGTAACGCAGCACCCGGCTCTTGCACAACAAGAATTCTCTTCCAAACGTGTTCCCATGGTTTCCCGCATATTTCCAGTAATTGAGTGCTTACTTACGGCGATGGAAGCCGCCGGGAGGGACCCAAAGTTTGGGCCGATCCGTGATGCCATAGCCGCTGGCGTTTCAAATCTCTCGAAGTGGTATCGGACACTTGATACCTGCCATGTGTATGTAGTGTGTACCAGTGCGTCAAACAACTTGGGTATGGTTCGTAGTGTGATTGACTAATCCACTCGACAGTTCTCAATCCGTCAATCAAACTAGGATACATCATGGGGGCTTGGAGTCCTGAGTTCATTTTGCGTACCAGAACGATCCTTGCCAAGATTGTAAGTCCATTGTTTCAACCTATGGTTCAGATACTGAGTATCCAATCCAGTTTGATAAATACAATGAAGCTACTGAAGACGTTAGACACATTGTAGCCCCATCTTCGCAGAGAAGTTCGTACTACAATACCCATTCTGATTATATCCTATTGACATAGATCTAGATCTACCGAACAACGACAATGTTGGCTACGGATAGAATTGGATACAGCTGTCACTCAAAGACGACAACAACGGAGGTATCGCTGACCCTCACAGGGAACTTAATGAGTATTTAGATTCTAAACGTGAGGCGCAGAATGGGCTCGTTGAATGGTGGGGCGTAAGTGTATTCTTTATATTGTTAGGGTGTCTAACTAATGGATCATGACACTGTTAGCATAATTCCATCCGTTATCCCACCCTCTCCCTCATCGCGCGAGATTATCTTGCAATTCAAGGCTCGTCTGTTGCCTCAGGGTGTGCATTTTCGAGCGGTCGGCTCACTGGGACCTACCTACGCAATCGTCTCAAAACGGACACATTTGAGGCACTCCAGATTGTTAAGAGTGCTTTTTGAAATGGCATTCTCAATGTCGGTGATGAAGCAGCGGCTCATGTGGCAGCAGACTGGGACTTTGGTGGTCTCGTTGACATAGAAGATTCCTCGGATCCTGTCTAAATATTTCGTATCTGTTACTAGTTGTGCATTCAAGTTCCGTTACAGTACTATCATATGTCTTGCGGTTTGGCAGCCCGGGCATGGGTTTGCAGTCCTACACTAATACCATACCTAAAAGTTTGCTCCAGTTTCATTGTCGTGAGCAACTACCGGACGAATGACAAGTGTTTCCGGCTGTTCATGTCATTCAGGCCATTCAAGTTTCACTCATCCCGAGACACCCCAGTTCAATCTTTCGATCTTCTGTCGATATCACATCCTTCCCACAATCACTCTCCAACGGCTTCTGTATTGTCCCTCAACAACTCGGCATCGCCCTCTCCCTTCAGGAAGGTTCAAAAAATCACTCGAGCGCCCACCGTCACACAACTCGTGGTCCTGCCGTTGCGTCTTTATTTTCTCCAATAGCTGCTATTTGGTCCCGCAACAACTCTCTGCCCTCCAGGAAGGCCCAGAAAATCTCTCGGCCGTCCACTCAGACCGCTCGGTACGTCTTTTTCCACCTCAATGTCGATGCACTGCTAACCATGCGTATGTTGATGACAACTCCCTCACAGTACTCAAAGTGATGATCGCAGCACTCACATCCTTGATCGACCCTCTCTTCTCCCGCTCCTATCGCCATTTTTGTGTCCCCGTTCGGGCCTCCTAGCGTCACCTTTGAAACCAGCAACCAGCAAGACGAGATTAACCATCTGTATCAACACCCACTCTCCTCACTCAATATGCGAACCCGACAACACAAAGCTACCTCACCCTCTCTGTCGAATGGTCTTACTCTCTCGCAAGCCTCGAAGGATATTCGTGAAGTCCATAGCATAAGTATGTAAATGGCCTCTTCGGTGAGTGAACTCCTGACTCTCTTCATTGTCGTCATCATCATCTGTATCAACACCCGCAGCTTTTCCCCACTCGATATGCGAACCTGACAACACAAAGCCACCTCACCCCTCTCGGTCAAATGACCTTACTCTCCCGGCCCCTGCAACCCTCGAAGGATATTCGCGAAGTCCATAACATCAACACCCGCAGCTTTTCTCCACTCAATATGCGAACCTGACAACACAAAGCCCACCTCACCCCTCTTGGTCGAATGACCTTACTGTCCTGCAACCCTCGAAGGATATTCGCGAAGTCCATAACATAAGTATGTAACTGGCCTCATCGGTGAGTGAACTTGCGCCATTTTCTGCTCCACAGCCATATGGTAACTTGGCTGGGTTTCAGTTTATTTAGATCCGCATCTCCCTTCACCCAGGTGCCGCCGTCAGATCACTGTGGAATATCTGAAATCCTAATGACATTTCTCGACCCACACTTTGTCAATCTCTCGTCGCCGCTGTGAGTTTAATATCCTTACCCTTAATGGACCGTCTAATTCATCTATATTCAGTGGATACGTGCAACAGCTTCCTTCTCCCTTAATGGTCCGTCTGATTCATCTATATTCAGTGGATACGCGCAACAGCTTCCTTCACTCCCCCTGTTTACTAGGCACTACTTCCTCTCCCCGCTGCACAACATCTCACAGCCTCTCATGCGGCAACACGCACTGACCTTTCTTCTGCCAAACAGGCTCGAATCAACGCTACCCCATTGAAGACTTTCATGCACGAGGTTTTACATCGATCACGAACTTCGTAGCGTGTTTCAAACCGCGCTTGTAAAGCCTTTGTCGCGTTGAAGCCCTCTGTTCAACATCATGCCTCGTCGTACGTACACCGCTGTTACAACGTCACCCTTTGGTCTTACCACTGCCATATCCTCAAGGTTCCACAGATGCTGACGCTGGAGGACGCGTCTTCTGACGAAGGTATGTGCTGTTCAACTTATTACCATGTGTTGATCTGATAGCTTGAAACAGCCACTGCTGCAGCCGCACCAGCACTTTTTTGGTGTGCAGTCTGGCCAAGACGAAAATGGAACGCGAGTGCCAGCAGCGAGATTCAAGAATTGTCTGTAGTACTGTAGCACGTCGTCCTCACAGAGCATCCGCTTTCTGGACGAATTCTGAACAAAACTAAGCAGCTTCTGCCTGGCAAGTAGGTGACGCGGTGTGCCAAAGACATCGACTAGGAATTGTCGGTAATTGGGCCAGTCGTGAGAACAGAACCCGTCAATAGATCTCAAGACCTTGCATACAGAGGGCGCCATGTAGCGGGCTATTGCTTTGACTCACTGATCGTCGGTGAGAACGCATTCATTCACTAGTGCCTCAAAATCTGCTAGAAAGTCCTCAAAAGTATCCCAACGACCTGAGTAGTATGGCGCGAATTCTGAGCTGGGGGACGGCATTACTGCAGGGCCGGTGCGTGGGTGGTTGTATCCATAGTACATTTTCAGCGGTGCATGGTACAAGGGGGAACTGAGAGATTGAATGGGTGGTGCGAAAATGGAGCGAAGTGGAACAGAAAGGTGGTGAAAAGAGAAGACGGGATGTGAGGACCGAGGACAACGAAACTGAGGGGTGAAGGCGCAAGTTCAGAATTTGGAACTGGAAGGAATTTGGAGCGAAGGGTAGGGATAGAAAGTAAAGGGAGTGAGGGTCTAAGGTCAGCAGTCTGGGGGAAAGCGAGCGGCAATCCGAGGTCAGTGGCTCGGAAGGTGAAGGCGAGAAAACCGAGCAAGGGTCCAAGGTCAGCGGCTTGGACGATACAAAAGGGGATCCAAGGGCAGTGGCTTGGACAATCAGGGCAGCGATGGCTAGGGTTATTCTTCTAAACTTGGGCGAGGGTGGGCGACGGGCTATTCTTCTGGCAGGCGGTGGCTAGGCTTCGTGGTGGTGATGGCTGGGCTTCTGGCGGCAGCGGTGGCTAGGCTTCTTGGGCGGCGATGGCTAAACTTCTGAGTGGCAGTGGCTATGCTTATTCTTCTGGCTATGGCTGGGGCGCGGCGGACTGGTAGGGCAAGGCGAGCAAGGGCGGAAACTGGCAAGCGTCCAAGGTCAGCGGCTTGGACGATGAGGCGATAACGAGGTGGGGCGAATGATAACGAGGCAGGAGTTAAGCAAGGGAGGCTGATGGATATAGAGCAGGTCACCAGAGGCAACCGAAGATGGTAAAGACGTTAAAGATGGATAAGGAGGAGGGTTGAGGGGAATCAACACGACTCTGCCTCACTGGGGCAGCCAATTTGTACGGAGCCGAGTCTGTGTGAGTTCGTAGGCGGAGGGGATTCCGAGCAGGGGTTACAGAAAGGGAGAGAGGAAGGCCGAGTCCGGAGTGTTCGCAACGGCGAGAGCCGGTGCGATCGCGAACAGGCAAAGGCAGGAACGAGAAGGAAAACAAGAAGTGAGACAAGAGCGATGCTGTCCGAGGTGGCGAGACGAGGCGAGGTGACGAGAACGAGTGCCCGCGGTAGGGCCTAACTTCAAACGGGTTCACGCTGGGACGAGACGATAAGGGGGAAACACAGAGGCGACCGGGTGCTGTCTATTCAGCAAGGAAACAGGGGGCTTAAATACAGAGTAGGTAGGGGATTAGATGGGGATAGGAGGTGGCATACAAAGGGTGAACAACGAAACACGAAGATGATCGAGACCGGGAAGGTAAGTATGAGCAGTGGACAAGATGAGACAAGGGCGAATACAATAAACAGGAACCTAGGGGTAGTCAAAGGAAGCAAGGATACGGAAATCTCCAACAAAGAGGGCCGAGACATTATGACGCACGACAATAGTTCTCCGATAACAGCGCGATGACTGGGGCGATCTCCAACAACATCTTGCAGGTGGCTCAGAGCGGGTGAGCTGTTGTCTTGACATCTTGAAAGAGATACGCGAGGCGGGTGGGACGCGGTCTTGAGGACAAAGATGACACGAGGCGCAGGAACGCCCGGCTTGGCTTTGAGTGTCGATCGGCGTCGTCCATTTGCGGCATGAGGCGAGGGCGAGCAATGGAGAGGGAAGGAGAGAGAGAGAGAGTGTGTGTGTGTGTGTGCATGGAGGGAGCGAGCGAGAAGGAAAGCATTGATTGATGGGGAGCGATAGTGAGGGGTGAGGCTGTGAGAACACCGTGGGAAGTCGAGTCCGAAATGGTAGCTGAGCCACGTGACACCGGACCGAGGCTGAAAAGACTGAAAATGCGTGATTTCAGGGCCAGCGCCCGAGCTATCCTTACAGCGTCCCTCTGTCGACCGATCTGGTCCAGCTGCAGATGCTTGCGATGCTTCAACAGCTGGCCACCTCTGTCTCTTCCTTGGCCAGTCACGTAGACACCATGGAAGGGTGGAAGAGTGGGACCACACCTTCCCTCATCCCGGCAGTCGTGCCAGTAGCCCCTTCAGCCGCACCTGTAAAGGCTGTGTCACCAAAGCAGGCGGCTGCCCCCACGACGGCCATGAGGCCTCCTCCCAAGGTGGCTGGCTTGGTTTCTACTGGGCAGGCTGGTTCATCTCTCCCGGACCCCATCACGCCCCCACTGGCCTCTGATGTGGTGTTCCCCCCTCTGGCTCACGTGGCCCCGTTGCCACCGAGACCTCAGGGCACCGCACCGCGTGCGGCTCCTGCCAAGCCAACCGCACCCCCTGTTTCCGCTGATCCAAACAATGGTTCATCCACGTGGGGCAACGTGGGCGTCCCACCTACTCGGTCACCACAAAGCAGGGTGTCACGCAACACAAGCGCACCACGGCCACGGCCAAGGCGGTGGCATCTGCCCAGGGAAGGACGCTGGCAGGCACTTCCTTGCGCAAACCGCCCGCCTCTTCCCTGGCCAAGGCCAACACAGCCATTGCCCACCAGACGGCGAAACCTCTCCGCCTCCTCTACGGCCACTGGTCCCACGAGGCTGACCGCACTGGCAACTTTGTCTACATCCTTGCCGGCAAACTTACCATGGCCCAGATCCTCCCCTACCAGGAGTGGCTCTGCGCACCCTTCCCGGGCGCCTCGCTTGTCCCTTCTGAGGGCTGGTTCTGGGCCCAACTCCGTGGTGTCATCACGCACAGTGACACAGGCAAATTCTTCTTGGAGGATGAGTTGGAGGCTGAGCTGCGCCTTCACCCTGCCTTCGAGACAGTCCTGTTCATCGTGCAGCCGCACTGGCTCACCCACCCCAACAACATCCGCGAAGCGACTGCCACGGTTGGCTTCGCCATGGAGGACCCCACGGGCGCGGTCATGCAGGCTGCTATGGCCGGCCCTGTCTCCATGTTCAGTTACCAGGTGAAATTCGTCCCCTGCGGCGATTTGCCTACTCTCATCCAATGCGGTCGCTGCTACATGATCGGGCACTGCACCAATGACAAAGCTTGCAAGTGGCACACTGACCAGATCCGATGCCAGTGCTGCGGTCTCGACCACCACATCGACGACCACCACTTTGAATGCCCAAACCAGCACACAGTCCTGGGTGTTTGCAAATGCAAATACAAGTGCCTTCTCTGCGGTGAGATGGGCCATGATGCCCACTCCCGCAAATGTTCCAAGCACGGAGACTTCCCTGCACCCAAGCTGGCCAAGGTCACTGGCCACTCTGCTCCTCCCCCTGCTTTGCCACAGGGGTCGATGGCTCCTGAGTGTGAGGATGACCCCACCAATGCCCCTGCCACCGATGATGAGGTGGCAGCCGCAGGAGCCGACGCCCTGGCCAACGCCACAGTCAACTATGTCGACTGGGGAGCTGAGCTGAACCTCTCTGAGTGGGGCGAGACCAATACGTCCCCTGCCGCTGCAGCTGTCACCGCTGCCTTCCACACCTCCACCCCCAGCAAGCCCAAGGCTTGCCACGTCGCCACCGCTACCGATACGGCCAAGCCAGGTGAGTCCTCCACGGACCGCACCGTCGCTCGGCAGACCACCATCCACACTGCCAGACCTTTGCCCATTCCTGCCAAGTCCTACAACGCTGCTGCCCTCCAAGGCCACACGTTGGGGGACGGGAAGGCCAAGGCCCTCCAGGAGGCTGGTACCAAGATCACCCAGTACCAGCCCAAGCACCTCACAGAGGAGATCCTTGCCACAGAATGCCCAACTGCCACGTGGGTCGCTGAACAGTCCGTCCCCAGGATCATGCATCCCAAACGCATCACGGCCAAGATGCTCGCCAAGTCAGCTGATCGACTCGCCCACATCAACGCTGAGGACCTCAAGGGAGTCTTCCACCTGAGGGTTGAAGGCACGCTCTGGGAGGTCGACCATGTCGACGTCTCTGACGCCCTCTTTGACCTGCGCCTCCACGAAACCTGCATCCTTCGCCGCGTCCTTGCCAAGGATGCAACGGGCCTCGACAGGGAATACCCCTCGGACAATGAGTTTGAATGTGCCGCCCTCAACTGCCCCTCATTTGGGCGCGTTGGCTGGGACGGCACCCCCTTATCCTCGCCCAGCCTGTGCTACGCACGACGGGTTCCTGACCTTGACCTAACCCCCCCTCATGCCTAGCTTCTCTATCGGGGGCGTGAACATGGGGAGGAGGAACCTGGCGATGCATGCTCTGTTGGAGACGAACACACAGGACGACATATTATGCGTCCAAGAACCTTGGTTTGGGAGGATTGGCACAAGGCGGGCTGATGGAATGAGAGATGGGGCAGACGTCTTAGGGGGTGCGGCGAATCAGTGGTGGGAGCTGATTTACCCGTTCTTTGACAACAACCACTGGGCGAAGGTGATGATGTACGCCCGCAAACATGATACAAAGAAAGGGGTGGGCCACAACAAGCTCGAAGTCATCGTGCAGCTGGACCTCGCCCACCACCCCTGCATCCTGGTCACCGATGTCCGCGCTCCCGGCAGGGAGATGTGGTGCATTGTGAACTTCTACAACAATGTTGCTGACCCAACGGCACTGCGTACACTCATGCGCCTAGTGTTGGGGAAGTTTGGTTCCAAACTGATTCAAACTCAGTTTGAACCAAACCCAAACTGGAAGTTAGGTTTGGGGTTTGGGATTTTCTGAAAAAAGCTAAATGGTTTGGTTTCCAGTTTGGGGGTCCCAAACTGAGTTCAAACCATTTCAAACTGATTACACAATAAGCACACAATAAGTGCTTAATAATCACAATTAAATGGTTTGGTTTGGGTTTAAACTCAGTTTGGTTCAAAATTAGTTCAAAATCAGTCCAAAACTGGTCCAAACCAAGTCTTGAATGGTTTGAGTTTGGTTTAAACTGAACCAAACTGATTTATAAGCAATTTGACACATTATTTGGGCGCTTAAGTGGCGCTTATTTGGGCGCTTATTTGATTGGTTTGAAATGGTTTGAGATGGTTTGGAGCAGTTTGAATCAGTTTGGTTCAGTTTGGGTTCAGTTTGGCCAAAATCTAATCAGTTTGGTTTCAGTTTGGCAAAAATGGCCTCAAACCAAACCAAACCAAATTTCCCCAACACTACATGTGCCTCAAGATCGGCAACGAAGTCCCAACACTCCTCGTTGGTGACTTCAACCTTCACTCGACCTCATGGTCACCATACAGCTGGGCGCCAAGCCCGTGGGTGGGAGAGTTTGAGGGCTGGGCGGCGTTGAACACGCTGCAGCTCCTGAACGTCCCTGGCAAACCCACACGGCGCGTCACCCAAGCACAGAATCAGTGGGATAGCACCCTGGACCTTGCATGGTGGAACTTCGCTGCCAAAGTCCAGGGGACGTTCGCCAGGGGGATCGTGGACTGGCCAGGTTCGCTTGGCTTGGACCAAGCCCTGGTACGTACCCTTGCCTACTTGCGCATCTGCACTTGCCAAGTGGCCAGCGACAACACCAACTCCTTCGACACCGACATTGACGCGGAAGGATGGACTGAGTGGACACACCTTATGGCACTCCACTCGCCCGTCCTGCTCACAACTGGGGAGATCGACACTGTGGTCAACCTCATCTACACGGCCTTCAACAGGGTGTGCGACACCACCATGAAATGCAAGGGGCGCAATCGCGCCCATGCTGTTCGGTGGTGGAATGAGGACTGCACCGCTGCTGTTGACTAGTGTTGGGGAAGTTTGGTCTCAGACTGACCCAAACCAGGTTTGAACCGAACCCAAACCATTTAAAATGGTTTGGGTTTGGAGAATCCTGGCTCAAACTGAATGGTTTGGTTTCTGGTTTGGGGGTCCCAAACCTGGTTCAAACCGAAACGAACCGATTAAGAAAACATATTAAAAAATATTTTATAAGTGCTCGATAAATGGTTTGGTTTGGTTCAAACTGAGTTTGAACCAAACCAAACTGAGTTTAAACCAAATTTAAACCAAAATCAATGGTTTTTGGTCTCAAACAATTTGAAACAAAGTCTTAACCAATGAATTTGAACAAAATCAATCATTTTTGCCTCAAACCAAGGTCTTAAGTGGTTCCTTAAGTGGTTTGAACCAAGTTTGAACCAAACTGAACCAAACTGAACCAATTAAGGACCAATTTAAAACACTTATTTTTAATCGGTTTGAAACAGTTTGGAACAGTTTGAACTGGTTTGGGTCCGGTTTGGGTTCGGTTTGGTGAACATTAAATGGTTCGGTTTCCGGTTTGGCCCAAAATGGCCCAAACCAAACCAAACCAAACTTCCCCAACACTAATGTTGACACGGTCCAGAACACCGTTGGCACGACCGACATCCATGCCACCAATCACTCCCTCAAGCGCGTGGTCAAAGACACCAAGCGGAGCTGGGCGGACATGTTCACCACCAGCACCAACATGTGGAAGGTCGCGGCCTGGTGCCATGGTAGATCCATCACACGGATCCCTGCGCTGCGGGGGCTGGACGGAGAGCTCATGTATGAACACGAGGAAATGGCAGGTATTTTCGCCTCTTGCTTCTTTGCTGAACGCTGAGGGGACATCCCCCTGCACCTGCCGGGTGATCCCAAGCCCCGACCCACCTGTGTGCTCGCCCCTCTGACAGAGGTGGAGGCACACAAACTCCTGACTGCCGCATCCAATAAGTCGGCACCAGGGGTCTCAGGCATGGGTTGGTTCCTCCTGAAGCGGGCATGGGGCGACCCAGACACCGAGGGCTGGACTGGCATCGGCGATACGCTCACACACGTCTTCCAGGCGTGTCTTAATCTAGGTCACCACCTGGCGCGCTGGAAGCAGGCTGTGGTCACAGTCAACTCTAAACCAGATCGACCAGACTACACACAGGCCAAGGTGCACTGACCGATCACGTTGCCGGAAACCATGGGTAAACTGCTTGAGAAAGTGGTTGCCAAGCGGATCCAGCACGAGATCATTGAACACGAGTTAATTCCAACCACCCAATTTTGGGGGCGGATGCACTCCTCCTGCCTTGACGTGGGACTCACCCTTCTGCACGACATCCAGGTGGCTCACAGCCTCGGGATGAAGTGTGCCATCGTCTTGTTCAACGTGAGAGGGTTCTTCAATCACATCAACCATGACCGCCTCGTTGCACTCCTAGGGAATCTAGGCTTCACTCCGGAGCTCCAGTCGTGGGCAGGGGTCCTTCCTGCAGGATCGGAAAGTTAAGTTCCGCTTCAACGGCATCTCGGCCGAGGAGCGTGACCAACCAGTGGGCATCCTGCAAGGGTCGCCGATCTCACTGGTACTCTTGGTTGCCTACACATCACCGCTGCTTCATAGGATGTGGAGTTGGAATAACTCCTCCCTTGGCATGTATGTGGATGACGGTGTCTTGTTCGCTTGCACCCAGGAATGGCAGGAGGTTGACATGTTGCTCCGTGCACGCTATACCGTCTGCGAGGATTGGCTCCGTTCATCGGGTCTCACTATCGAGCTTGAGAAGATGGAGCTGATGTACTTCCAGAAGCCAGGAGAGAAGCACCCGATGCCCTCTCCCACGCGGCTCCTCCTACTGGACCATGCCGCGAACACATACTACTCAGTGCTGCCTGGGGAAGTTGTCTGTTACCTCGGCTTCTTCTTCCAGTGGCACCTGAAGTGGGAGCCACATGCGACCATCATGTGCAACCGGGCATGCGCCTCCATGAAAGCCCTGGCGGTGCTCAGGAATACCATACATGGCCTCTCCATGGTGAACTGGTGGTTTGTGCTTAACACTGTTTGCCTGCCGGTTCTGTCATACGGATGCCAGCTGTGGTTTAAACCCAGCAAAACCATTGGCCTCATCAAGAAGCTCCAGACCGTCTAAAACGAGATGGTCAAACAGGTAACAGGCTCCTTTCGCACAGCACCTTGTGATGCGCTTCTCCAAGTTACAAGGATGCTCCCTATGAGCATCTTCCTTGAGAAACTCACACACACTTCCACCTTACGGCTTTACAGGCTACCCCAGGGCTCACAGCTGCTCAGGTGCCTTGGCCCTGAGTGGTATGTCCCGGGCAGGGACCGTGTTTCCGCATCCAGTGACATCCCTGAAAAGGAAGGTGCCAAGAACATCACACTTTCCTGTCCTCACAAAACGGGCATCCCCGAAACAGCATTTGAGCTCAGTGAACTTTACTCTTAGTAAGCGCAAATAAAACACTTTCTTTTTTAAAAATGCTATTTCCTTAATTGTACACTTGTTTTTAGTCATCGAACTTAAATCTCATATGTTTTTTTTAAGATGTTCACACAACTTAACAAAACAATAAATATATGTTTATTATCTAACTAGTCTACATCTATTTTTTTTGTCTAAGTCGTACAATGGCGCACGAAAACGGCGTGCGGGCGCAAGGGACGTGGGCGCGCGGAGACCGTGCCAGCCCCTGCAACTCGTAAGGAGGCGGGTAGCCTCGTGCGCCCCTTCCCGCGCGAATGGGGCGGCTTGCCCTCGCGTGCCCCCTCTCCGCGCGTATGGGGCGGCGCCGCCAAGGGGAAGAGGGGTGTCGTGCCCCTCGTGCGCGCCCCTTCCGCGTGAACAGGAAGGGGCCTGGGGGTCGCGTACCCTTGCGTGCCCCTTTCCCGCGCGTACAGGGCGGCGCGGTCGAAGGGGGAAGGGGAGGGGCCGGTGGCGATGGGGTGTCCCTCGGTGCCCTCGTGTACCCCCCTTGCCTGCGAATGGGGTGGCGTTGGGGATGGCGTGCCCCCGCATGCTCCCTCTCCGCGCGTACGGGGCGGCGCCGCCAAGGGGAAGAGGGGCGTCGTGCCCCTCGTGCGCGCCCCTTCTGCGCGAACGAGACAGGTGGGACCGGGGGTCGCGTGCCCTTCCGCGCCCCTTTCCCGCGCGTACAGGGCGGCGCGGTCGAAGGGGGAAGGGGAGGGGCCGGTGGCGACGGGGCGTCCCTCGGTGCCCTTGTGCACCCCCCTTGCCTGCGAATGGGGTGGCGTTGGGGATGGCGTGCCCCCGTGTGCTCCCTCTCCGCACGTACGGGCAGCGCCGCCAAGGGGAAGGGGGCGCCGTGCCCCTTCCGGGCGAACGGGACGGGTGGGACCAGGGGTCGCGTGCCCTTGCGCGCCCCTTTCCCGCGCGTACAGGGCGGCGCGGTCGAAGGGGGAAGGGGAGGGGCCGGTGGTGACGGGGTGTCCCTCGGTGCCCTCGTGCACCCCCCCTTGCCCGCGAATGGGGTGGCCTCGGGAGTGGCGTGCCCCTGCGTGCCCCTTCCCCACGCGTACAGGGCGGCACGGCCGAAGGGGGAAGGCGAGAGGCTGGGGGAGACGGGGGGCGGCGTGACCCCCGTGCCCCTTCCCGCGCGTACGGGGCGGCGTGCCCTCGTGCACTCCACGCGAGTGCGGCGTCCCCTCACGTGCCCCCTTTCCGCGCGTACAGGTGGCGCGGCCAAGTGGAAAGGGGAGGGCACGCCCCCGTTCGCCCTTCCACGCAAACGGGGGAGGGGTGGCGTGCCCTCGTACACCCCCCTTGGGGTCGGGGATGGCGCGCCCTCGCGTGCCCCCTTCCCGCGCGTACATGGTGGTGCGGTCAGGGAAGGGGAGGGGGGCGGTATGCGGTGCGCCCCTCTTCCGACGCGGAAGGGTGGGGGGTGGCGTACCCTCGCGTACAGGGCGGGGGAAGGGGAGGGCCCGGTGGCGACGGGGAGAGGGGGCGGCGTGCCCCTCGTGCGCACCTCTTCCGCACAAATGGGGAAGGGGCCGGGAGTGGCGTACCCTCGCGTGCACCCTTCCTGCGCATACGGGGCGGCGTGCCCTTGTACCCCCCCTTCCGCGCGAATGGGCAAGGGTGCTGGGGGTGGCGTGCCCTCACGTACAGGCCGGCGGTCAAGGGGGAAGGGGAAGGGCCGGGGGCAACGGGGAGAGGGGCAGCGTGCCCTTGTGTGCCCCTTTCTGCGGCCAAGGGGGAAAGGGGGCGACGTCACCCCTTCCGCGTGAATGGGGAAGGGCAGCAGCGACGTGTCCTCGCGCGAATGGGAAGGGATGGGCCGGGAAGAGGGAGAGAGGGCGGCGCGGACAGGGGGAATGGGAGGGGGCGAAGGAGAGGGACGGCGGTCCCTCGTGCGCCCCCTTTCCACGCAAAAGGGGCGGCGGCGTACCCCTGCACCGCCCTTCCATGCGAATGGGACGGTGGGACGTGGGGGAAGGGGAGGGGCCCGGAGGGGGGGAACGGCGTGCCCTCGTGCGCCCCGCGCTCGAACAGGGTGGCGGTCAATGTGGGGGAAGGGGAAGAGGGGGGGGGACGACTTACCCTAGTACACCCCTGCCTGTGCACGAACGGGGCGGCACGTGATGGGAGGGACGTCGGCCTGTCCTCTTGCGTCCTCTTTCGACGCCAATGGGGCGGGCGGCGGGGATGGGAGGGCGACGGGATGGGAGGGAGGAGGGAGGAGGGAGGAGAAGGGAGGGTACGTCCTATGCTCTTTGCACACCCAATTCTGTACGAATCGGGTGGCACGCAATAGGACGGTGGGAGAGATGAGGGTAGGGGGGGGGGAAAGTTGGGGGGGAGAGGTCTCTGACTCTGAGGCAAAAGGAAAACGGGTGGCGCAGGTACACAATATTTCCTTAATTGATGAAGCCGGGCCTTAGCCGGCTCGCGTAGGGTTATTGTCTTTAGTAATATTTAATATAAGTTCACATAGGGAAACGGCCAATTCACTAAGTCGAAAAACAAGTTACATTCCAGCTGAGCTGCACAGGCAGTCTTAGCCCTAGTGCCTCTACATTCCACATATTCCACTAATCCTAAGTGTGCAATCAATATAAACAATTTATTATATATTTTCTGGTCAGAATTGATGAGGGAGCACTCAATCCTCATTTCCCAATCTTATCTTCATGACAACCCTGCCTCCTTTTCGCTTGTCAATTACTTCAGCGGCACTTGCTGTGCCAGCCACTCAGCCCACCAGTCAGGTGATACTGGGCACCATTCCGAATGGTAATTCCCGCGCACAGGGAAGCTTCCGGTATGACCAGGAGTCCAGTTACTACGATCTATCTTGGGGATCGCTGGCCGAGTTCAACACATGGAGACAAGAAATAGAACGAGCCGACTCTGTGGAAATCCGCCTTGCAAAGAAGGAAGCTAAAGGTGTGCATTACTCTTGGAAATGTGTTTACCGGTGCATGCGTCAAGGGACCGGCGGGATCAAACCTTATGAAAAGAAGCATCCAGATCAGATCCGCAAGATCGACTCTAAGCGGCTGGATGTACTTGCAAAGTGGATCTCAAAGCTTACCCTGGGACAAATATCCTTCTGGGGCATTACCAGAAGGATCATGATCATCCAATCAATATTCAAAATTTAATCTATACTCGAGTTTCCACAGTGGCCAAAGAAAAAGCAAGGGAGGCTTTGAAACAGGGAACCAAACGCTCGGCAGTCGTACGTAATCGCCGTTCGGGTATTCATGACATCGGCTAACTCGCTTCTTTAGCTCCAGTCTATTTGCGACTCCACATCTGAGCACGATTGTGATCATTACATACACATGGACGACATCAACAGGATTGCTAAGGAGGTTGAACAAGATGACATCCGATTGGATGATAAAGACGAGATCTCAATGAAACTCTGGTTGGAGATCCTTAGAAAAGAGGAAGCAAATACCTTCTGCAAAGACAAGATAGATCTGCCTCCTGCAGGATCGGATTTGGAAGAGGATCTCTTCATGCTGGTCATCCAAACTAAGTTTCAGTTGGACGCGTTCTGGCGGCTTGGCAACGGCATTGTCAGCATTGATGCCACCCACAACACGACATACTATTCAGGGGTCATGCTAACTACAGTTATGGCAAGGGATGATTGGGGGCATGGTAAGCGAAATAACCGCACTTTCGGGAATTTGACTGATCCGATCTGACAGGAGTTCCGGTTGCTTGGATGCTGTCATCCAATACACAGACAGCAACAATAACCTTTTTCTTAAATTTAATTCAGTCATGGAACCCTGAAGTCCGGCCTGCTCACTTCATGACAGATTGTGATCAGGCCCAGATCTCGGCTCTTCAAACTGTATTCCCGCAAACTCAAGTGCTTTTGTGCCGGTGGCATGTGCTCCACGCAATCCAAGCCCATATCCGGACTGACAAATTTCCGGAGTTTTGGGACCTGGTCCAGAAATTGGTCCACACTTGTGATCTGTTTGATTTTGGGACAATCTGGGAAAAGATCTCAAGAAATCCAAGATGCCCTCAATCATTTACTGCATATTTTCAGACAAAATGGATGCCCACAGTCCATATGTGGTCTGCAGTTACAAGAAGATCAAGGGTTATACTTGAGGAAGGTGATACAAATATGCTCCTTGAATCGTGAGTTGACCTTGCTGGATCTGCTGAATCAGCGAAAATTAACTCATATCTAGATACCATCACTTACTAAAGTCGCACTGGCTTGATGGAACGCGCAATCGGCGGATTGATCATTTGATCTTTACACTTACCAAAATGATGCTGCCGCGGTATTATGAGCATAGGCACAAGCGCCAGCAAGTTGGCTTTGAGGGGAAGAATCTTGCCGAGGCACACAAAGCGGCAATTCTGGTGAAATCAAAATCCATTTCCGGAAGTTCCATAACACCGCTTGGCGATGGCAAATTCCATGTGGTGTCGCAATCAAATCTTAGCTGTCAATATGTCATCGATACCCGAGCGGCAACGTGCAATTGCCTGGACTTCCCGAGGATCCGGCACTGCAAGCACCTTGCTGCTGTGGTGCAAGCCCAGAACTCCCCCACTGCACAGGCACAAAATACACGCATCCAAGACATCACACCAACTAAGGTCTCCTCAAAGGGTTCCTCATCTGGCCCTGGGGAAGGGCTGCCAGATCATGCATCAGCATCTGGATCGCGATCTGAGGCTCTTCCACAAAAGGACCGGCTATCTCCACGCAGAAACCTCTGGAAGGAAACATCGGAAACAATGGGTAGCCGTATATCACCTAAGCGTCGCCAACCACATGCCGCTCCGATCTCGCCTAACTCAACGCACCGACACATTGGACCAAGTGGCAAAAGAAAATTAGCAATATATACTGATCCCTACAGTGGAGGGGAATGATCTGGTAAACGGGCCAAGCCAGACGCAGCCTCTGCAGAAGCAAATATGCTTGCACGCTCCAAGCTTGCCACACAGGACCAGAAAGCTGAATAAAGTGGTTCAATTCTTGCTTTGGATTACATTGTTTTAGATTTGTGAGAATAAACCTATTTGACTGCCATCACATTAGTCGTCGCCAATTGTACACTAGCACTAGCACATTTCGACGTGTCAAACAAAGTTCTCACTAAACTCTGCCTGTCCAACTCTGTCCCGTCCCGTTCCACTCTGGCGCCCCCTCCAACTCTTCCCCCCAACTTTCCCCCCCCCTACCCTCATCTCTCCCACCGTCCTATTGCGTGCCACCCGATTCGTACAGAATTGGGTGTGCAAAGAGCATAGGACGTACCCTCCCTTCTCCTCCCTCCTCCCTCCTCCCTCCCATCCCGTCGCCCTCCCATCCCCGCCGCCCGCCCCATTGGCGTCGAAAGAGGACGCAAGAGGACAGGCCGACGTCCCTCCCATCACGCGCCGCCCCGTTCGTGCACAGGCAGGGGTGTACTAGGGTAAGTCGCCCCCCCCCCCTCTTCCCCTTCCCCCACATTGACCGCCACCCTGTTCGAGCGCGGGGCACACGAGGGCACGCCGTTCCCCCCCTCCGGGCCCCTCCCCTTCCCCCACATCCCACCGTCTCATTCGCATGGAAGGGCGGTGCAGGGGTACGCCGCCGCCCCTTTTGCGTGGAAAGGGGGCGCACGAGGGACCGCCGTCCCTCTCCTTCGCCCCCTCCCGTTCCCCCTGTCCGCGCCGCCCTCTCTCCCTCTTCCCGGCCCATCCCTTCCCATTCGCGCGAGGACACGTCGCTGCCGCCCTTCCCCATTCGCGCGGAAGGGGTGACGTCGCCCCCTTTCCCCCTTGGCCGCGGAAAGGGGCACACAAGGGCACGCTGCCCCTCTCCCCGTTGCCCCCGGCCCTTCCCCTTCCCCCTTGACCGCCGGCCTGTACGTGAGGGCACGCCACCCCCAGCACCCTTGCCCATTCGCGCGGAAGGGGGGGTACAAGGGCACACCGCCCCGTATGCGCAGGAAGGGTGCACGCAAGGGTACACCACTCCCGGCCCCTTCCCCATTTGCGCGGAAGAGGTGCGCACGAGGGGCACGCCGCCCCCTCTCCCCGTCGCCACCGGGCCCTCCCCTTCCCCCGCCCTGTACACGAGGGTACGCCACCCCCCACCCTTCCGCATCGGAAGAGGGGCGCACCGCATACCACCCCCCTCCCCTTCCCTGACCGCACCGCCACGTATGCGTGGGAAGGGGGCACGCGAGGGCGCGCCATCCCCGGCCCCAAGGGGGGTGTACGAGGGCACGCCACCCCTCCCCCGTTTGCGTGGAAGGGCGAACGGGGGCGTGCCCTCCCCTTTCCACTTGGCCGCGCCACCTGTACGCGCGGAAAGGGGGCACGTGAGGGGACGCCGCACTCGCGTGGAGTGCACGAGGGCACGCCGCCCCGTACACGCGGGAAGGGGCACGGGGGTCACGCCGCCCCCCGTCTCCTCCAGCCTCTCGCCTTCCCCCTTCGACCGCGCCGCCCTGTACGCGCGGGAAAGGGGCGCGCAAGGGCACGCGACCCCTGGTCCCACCCGTCCCGTTCGTGCGGAAGGGGCACGGCGCCCCCTTCCCCTTGGCGGCGCCGCCCCGTACGTGCGGAGAGGGAGCACGCAGGGGCACGCCATCCCCAACGCCACCCCATTCGCAGGCAAGGGGGGTGCACAAGGGCACCGAGGGACGCCCCGTCGCCACCGGCCCCTCCCCTTCCCCCTTCGACCGCGCCGCCCTGTACGCGCGGGAAAGGGGCGCGGAAGGGCACGCGACCCCTGGTCCCACCCGTCTCGTTCGCGCGGAAGGGGCGCGCACGAGGGGCACGACGCCCCTCTTCCCCTTGGCGGTGCCGCCCCATACGCGCGGAGAGGGAGCACGCGGGGTAGTGTTGGGGAAGTTCGGTTTGGTTCGGTTTGGGGCCATTTTGGCCAAACTGGAAACCAAACTGATTAGAATTTGGCCAAACTGAACCCAAACTGAACCAAACTGCTCCAAACTGTTCCAAACTGAACCAAACCATTCCAAACCGTCTCAAACCAATTAAGAATAAGTGTTTTAAATTGGTCTTTAATCAGTTCGGTCCAGTTCAGTTTGGTTCAAACTCAGTTCAAACCACTTAAGGAACCACTTAAGACCTTGGTTTGAGGCAAAATCAATTGATTTTGTTCAAATTCATCAGTTAAGACTTTGTTTCAAATTGTTTGAGACCAAAAACCATTGATTTTGATTCAAATTTGGTTTAAATTCAGTTTGGTTTGGTTCAAACTCAGTTTGAACCAAACCAAACCACTTATTGAGCACTTATAAAATATTTTTTAATATTTTTTCTTAATCAGTTTGGTTCGGTTTGAACTGGGTTTGGGACCCCCAAACCGGAAACCAAACCATTCGGTTTGAGCCAGGATTCTCCAAACCCAAACCATTTAAAATGGTTTGGGTTTGGTTCAAACCTGGTTTGGGTCAGTCTGAGACCAAACTTCCCCAACACTAACGCGGGGGCACGCCATCCCCGACGCCACCCCATTCACGGGCAAGGGGGGTACACGAGGGCACCGAGGGACACCCCATCGCCACCGGCCCCTCCCCTTCCCCCTTCGACCGCGCCGCCCTGTACGCGCGGGAAAGGGGCGCGCAAGGGTACGCGACCCCCGGGCCCCTTCCTGTTCGCGCGGAAGGGGCGCGCACGAGGGGCACGACGCCCCTCTTCCCCTTGGCGGCGCCGCCCCATACGCGCGGAGAGGGGGCACGCAAGGGAAAGCCGCCCCATTCGTGCGGGAAGGGGCGCACGAGGCTACCCGCCTCCTTACGAGTCGCGGGGGCTGGCATGGTCTCCGCGCGCCCACGTCCCTCGCGCCCGCATGCCGTTTTCGCGCGCCATTGTACGACTTAGACAAAAAAAATAGATGTAGACTAGTTAGATAATAAACATATATTTATTGTTTTGTTAAGTTGTGTGAACATCTTAAAAAAAACATATGAGATTTAAGTTCGATGACTAAAAACAAGTGTACGATTAAGGAAATAGCATTTTTAAAAAAGAAAGTGTTTTATTTGCGCTTACTAAGAGTAAAGTTCACTGAGCTCGAATGCTGTTTCGGGGACACCCGTTTTGTGAGGACAGGAAAGTGTGATGTTCTTGGCACCTTCCTTTTCAGGGATGTCACTGGATGCGGAAACACGGTCCCTGTCCCGGGCCAGGGGTGACTTCCCTCTGGTTGTCACACATTCCCTTGCCGTGCCCAGTTGGTGCAAACAGTGCCCCACCACACTGGAGGCTCTCACTGCGCGTGTCCCGTCCACGGGACTGCGTGTCGACATGGCGGCAGTTGCCCCCTGGGAGGTTCCCAACTGGGTGGTGCAACTCCGTTCACTGGGGGTATGCTCCCCTCATACAAGAAAAGACTGGACGCGCTCCCTCATCTGAGGCGCCGAAGGACTTAGTATTGGAATCAGCTTTGTCCACGGGCGCATCAGCGCTGAGGGGAGAGAGGATGGATCACCGGTGGGTGCGGTGGCAGCCACCTTCTCCATCACGGGCCAACCCATCACAGGGCTGGCTTGGACGCTGGGAACAGAAGTCCTCCCGTTTGATGCTGACATCTTCGGCATCGCCAAAACGGTTGAGGCGCTCGCAATGTACTATACTGAGGAGGTGGCCCCTCTGGATGAGTACTATATTTTCTCCTCTTCCTCTTCTGCACTCCAGGCCGTGCATAACCCATGCAACTGCACCGCCCAGAAGCATGCCCTCATGTTTCATCAATTGTTGAGTACACTTTATCTCCGTCACGCTAATGTCCAGTTCTACTTAGTCTGGACTCCGGTGGATGGGGACTCGGAAGGGCAACAGTTTGCATGGCACACGGCGACCAAGGCCTGCAAATGCGACCCCCCTGAGGGGCTAGACCGCGTTCAATCTGTTGCTTATCAGAAGGACAGGGCAAGATGGCACGCCTTCCAGCAATGGGAGGCCAAGTGGTACGCTGACTCCCTCATCCCAGAGTTCCGCCGGTGCAACCTGGGGGAAGACACCGTCTCACACCATCACCACGTCCTCATCACCTCCCCCCCAGCGCACGACAAACACCACCCCCTCTGGTTAGCCACGACAGACATGGAGCGCAACCAGCATGGGAAGAAAACCAAGACGCCGAAGTTCACATGGCGCACCACCTCCACCGCCATGCAGGTGGCCACCGACCACACCTTCACAGGCACCTACTCCCAGCGGTTCCACCCTTTGGACCTGCTCGAACACACCTCCTACCCCTGCGGTACCCCCCTCCGCACCACAGAACATGTCATGCTCCATTGCCTGTGGTTCGATCAGGCCCACATATCCTTCGCCATCCGCTCCTCCGCATGGAACCTGGTCCGACCCCTCCTCCCCTACCACACCCTCTTCCTATCACGGGGAGGGGCCGAGAAACTGTGTAAGTTCCTCCAATTCACCCGCACGCTCTCCTGTCCAGATCCCGGTCTGCTGCCGCCACTTTGGCATGTCTGATGCCACTCCACACTCCACACCCTTGCCCACTGGTGCTGATGAGCACCTTCATAAACATATGGGTCAGGCTAGCGCCTCTGACATTACACACTACCAGTCACTCATTGGTAGTCTGCTGTATGTTCAGATTGGTACTAGACCAGACATTTCCTTCGCTGTGTCACATTTGGCGCAGTATGCAGTGAATCCTTCCCCCTAACATCTACGGCTTACGATGTACGTCTTGTCCTACCTAGTAGGTACTATAGACATGCGCATAGTCTATAATGGCACCAGTGGAGATGGCCTTCATGGCTATAGTGACTCTTCCCTGGGTGACCAGGTTGATGACAGACACTCCACTTCTGGTTATGTGTTCCTTTTAGCCAATGGTGCAATAAGCTGGTCTTCGCTGATATGACTCCACTCGCCCTGGGCCCTGAAAAGCCTATTTTCACATTTTATAGCTTTGTTACTCCCTCTTTACTTACTCGCTCTCAGCCATGCTCGCTCGCACCTTCTTGCGCTCTCTGGTGCTCTTGCGCACTTTCTAAGCGCTGCATTCCCATGCACTTCCCCACATTCCTGTGTGCTTCGCCACTTTCCCATGCTCTCTGAGCACTCAGCTTCCCCCTCTTCCTGAACTCATCCCTTCACACTTTACCTTTCCCCTGTTTATATAATGCACCTTCTTTCTTAGCTTACATTCCCTAGTATATAGGCCATGTATTTACAACTTTACACCTCAGACTTCTAATAGTAGACTTCTCCCCTCGGACTTTTGAGCTCAGTTAGGCTCATCCTTTGTGTTCCCTAGCGTGCCGCACTCATGTGTGGCCTTAGCAACTCCAGCGCGATGTGTTCCCAACTTTAGTAGCCACCCATACCAAAGCTTGTGTGACCATTTCCGACCACCTGCGACTAGCCGACTCTGTTCCCTGTTCCCGACCTCGCCGCACTCGCGCACAGCCCTATTCCTTTGACAGCGACGCATCCGCAACCGCCACAGACACATATATGACACCTCGCGCCCCGCAGAGGCCTGCGCAACCCCTTGTGACACTTCACACCCCCCAAAACCCTGCGCACATCATAGACCATTTCCCAGCAATCAGGGACGGTTTAGTGTATCATCTGGTGGCCACCGCAGGGGGTGGAAGCATCTTTCGTCTTTGCCTCAAGAAACACTTCCTGACCGCATTTTTGTGCGTTTTTGCACAGCAGCACCCAACACCCACTCAGTGACATTGCCTGGAGCGTTCCTGGCTATTCCCTCATCCCCTGGTACACACCATCATGTTCATTTGGGTGCCAGCTGCAGCGAGCCCTTGTTCAACTCAGTTACAATCAACAGCAACTCTTATTTGGTTCCCTGGTTCAAGTATTACACTCAGGATCTGAAGCAATGGATTGGGTGGCTACTCTCGAGGCCCACTATCGAGGAGGCTGTTTTCAAGGCCTTCCAAAGATCACGAAAAGAACGAATGGAGGACATGTGGGATGTGGGACACCTGTGCAAAATTCTTTTGAAAAAAGGCGAGCATTTCCTTCCAGGACCTGTAGATGAGACATGTCTAGCGTTTTCATTTTCTATGGACAGCTTTAACCCCTATCACATGAAAGAAGCAAAGCAGACTGTCTCGTCAACAGCTATCTGGCAAATTTTGCACAACCTACCCTCTCACCTGTGTTACCGTCAGGAGAACATGTTTCTTGCAGGCGTAATCCCTGGGCCAAGGAAGCCTTCACTCACCGATGTCAACCACTCAACAAAACTACTTGTTGATGTTTTACTTAAATTCTTTGATCCTGGTGTCTTGTATTCCCGGACCGCAAGACACAGGCATGGCTGTCAGGTTCAGGCTATATTGGTACCTGTTGTCTCGGATATGTTGGCTGCTCAGCAGGCTGGTGGGTTGGCAAGCCTGAGAGCAACTTTTTTCTGCATACTCTGCAACCTGAAGGTTCAAGACATTGAAAGCATTGATAAACGTACTTGGCCAGAGTGAGATGTTGGCAAAAATGTCTGGCTTGCGAGGCAATGGAGGGATGCACAAACAACTGAAGAGCAGGAGATACTGTTCAGGAATCATGGAATAAGGTGGTCTCCTCTTCTAGATCTTCCATATTGGAACCCTATTCTATTCACTGCCATCGAACCTATGCATGTTTTTGACGCTGGACTCTTTCAGGCTCATTGTCGGCAAGTCTGGGGCATCGACACTACTGCTCCAGGCAGCGATGGGTTGATGTTGCACTCAACCAAGACAATTGCTACCCTGTCAGCTTCCGAAATCGAAACGTGGTATGAAGTCATACGCACTCTAAAGGACCCAGAGGAACTTTGAGGACAACTCAAGAGCTGTGCTCGTGATACTCTGTGGCATATCTGTAGCGACAGAGATCTGCGTTGTGCAGATAATAAGTTGCAGCTGATTGCGGCTATTGTTGAATGGGTACGTCATTCCACGGGAGTATTAAACAACATGCACATATGTTTATATCAAGTGCAGTGCCAGATGGTCTCACCTGACAAAATCCTATTACCTGTTGCCTGTTCCATAGAGACTACACCGCGGGCTGTTTCAGCCTCCACTCCTCAAATTGGTGTCAGTGACACAGAATCTCGGAGCATCTGTGAGGGGAGCGTTACTACAGATGACTCTGTGAGCAATCCAAGCAATTAGATTGAATATTGATCCTAACGCCTCCAAGGTGATGTCAATTCATAATCTGGACGAAGAAAGAATACCATCAGAGGAAGAACAAAAAGCCATTGACAAGTGTATCAAGCAACTCAACAATCGTGCTTCCCCAAATACCATGCTGCAGGCAAAAAAGATCGTACTTTGATTCGTCTGTCATGATTACTGTTGTATGGCACCAAAAGAACTTGATAAACTTCACACAAAAGATGAGCTATATGAAGCCACTGCCAATTGGGTACGTGCGCCACATGCTGGAGAGTGACCTGACTTGATTTTGGGGTCAGGTTGAAGAGCACAGCCCTTCTCCGGAGATTCAGAGAATTCTGCACAGGGTGGGAAGGCCAGATCCACTACTGGTGCCATTCTTGGGAAGGATATTATGGAAGCCATTTGGGTGGACATGGCATGCACCCAACTTCCCTCTGGGTGACAGACATTCCTCATAACTGGGGTACTGCCGCACATGGCAAACTCAGTGCAAATAATTGGAGGGTCATCTGCACCATCCACCTTCCCATCACTTTAATCAGACTCTGGGGTGGGGACGACACACCCAAAGACCAGAAACACAAACTCCAGAACTTCATGGACTTTGTTTGTGTGGTTCAGATTGCCAATGTACGATCAATTTCTAAGAAGGATATCGAGCTATATGAGTATTACATTCAACACTACCTGACCAATTTCAAAACATTATACAAAAGCGCAAAGGTGAAACCCATACACCCTGTGGCTTTGCACTATGGCGACATCCTTTGGGGTTTTGGACTGGCGCACACCCATGGGGCTGCATTTTACAAACAGTATATTCATTCCATGCAGCGCAAGAACCACAACATGAAGCTTGGTTTGTCGTTGATTTTTCTTGCATCTGGTCCTCACGTGATTTCAATCAGGTGAGCTGGAGTTGACGTTCATGCGTAGCTCTGCAAGAGAGGCAAAGCTACAAGTGTTGCTCTTTGACCGCATGAACGTGTTGGCAAACTTGCAAAAACATATGAAGCCTTTCTCACTGAAGATTCCCGTGGAACATGCCTGGCCCATATGGTTGACATGGTGCATCTAACACAGCAACCAGATTTTGTATTCAACGAGACATGTTTGTGTGATGCGACTCTTCCTGATGCCATACTCCCTCTGTTGGTACAGTTCTTAAACCAGAGGCATAGGACCACCATATTTTCTACTGATGGTTGTCACGGAATATCGGTATTGCCTAGAGCTAAGTTCCTAGACAAATGTTCCCTCCAAGGGGTTCAGTATTCAACTGCCAGCCATCAAACATGCAACAGTCACATGCTTTTCAGACCTCCCAAGCTAGACCCATCTGAATCGTTAGCCCATCCAGAGCCGGGTCAAATCATACACATTTTTCTACATTCCCAAATCAATATCTCTAGTGCTCAAGAAGACAAAGGACGACTTCCCTATCCTTCCATTTACCTCTGTATTCAACCTTATTTGCCCCTTCAACCAGAACTAAGTGACATCAATAAATCTTATTGGAGATTTGACTTTGCTGGAGGGTTTTTTTGTCTGCACAAGAGTTAGGGCCACCAATCATCATTGACCAATCCAGCATCATCTCCCATGTGGCAGTAACACCATTAAAAATAATGGGATGCAAAGCTCTCCATGTCCTCCCCATGGACAGGGTGAGTGTCTCTCTTTCACAAGTAAAGAGAAAATGCTGATGGTTTGAGACTGCTGATGTTGATCACTAGCTCATGCAGATGTTGATCACACGCGCTGAAGACACCAAGGTAGATAGCGCTGGCATCTGAGAGACGCTACCCTTGCACAGGGGATGCTGGATTTGGGAACACCGAAGGTAAATGCGGGCACACCTTCAGGCAGTGACTGGTGACTGGTGACTGGTTTCGGTTTTTGGTCTCAGTATCTTTTATAATGGCCTTTTGGTTTCCGACATGCCCAGTTGTGTGTCTCTTTTTCTTTTTTCTTTTATTTCTGTGTGTGCATCTATCTCATGTGTATGTGTGTATGATATACTGTATCAATCATCAACCATAATGTTACGGTGTCATGAAGACAGACATCACTCCTCTCATATAAGCTGCCAGTCTCACCTAATCTCTCTCAACTCTCTCAACTATTCACGTTTTGTAATCACTAGCGTTGAGGGGACGGCCCTTCGGGCCGTCCCGTGCGGAGTGTCATGTCACCGTTTGGTCAACATTTATCTGAAATTGATGCCTAAGTAGATTGCTGCTTTTGAACGTACTCGTACAGTGTCAACCCCATGCTGTGATGGAAACCAATCATACAGTATCGAAACAACGTAGCATGTGCGATCAAAATCAGACCAAATTACAATTCTTCATTAACCTCTTCTTGCGACGTCTGTGCCTTTCGTTTGCCCAGCGTTTTTTGTGAAGTGGAAGGGGAGCTTGCAGTTTGAGAGTCGTATGGGCTTTGCTGTCTTGTCGCGCAATTTCTTGCTTTGATTCGGTCGCGCATGTTCAGCTTACGTTCATTCGTTTTCTTTTGCGGTGTTGTTCCTTGTCTTCCTGATCTTTGGGTTTGTAGATATACGCTATATCTTTCAGTGCGACGACGACACACGTCGTCTGTGGTTTCATAGGAGGGGTGTATGGTTCAAAGCGTTGTAGTATACCACAGAAGCCAACGATCGATTTGA
>JAKELH010000476.1:0-58524 GCA_021525015.1 Lactarius pseudohatsudake | reverse complement strand
AAATAAACATACCATGTTGCACACAAGGCCTCCCGGTCGTCATCGTTCGCTCCTGGACCTGTTGCCTTGCAACCAACCCAAGGAACTGTGATTGCTGACGTTGGGCGATCACTTTGAACTGTTCCCAACCGGCAAAGATTTTGGCGCCGGGTCCTTGTGAGTTGATGTAATCTCCAACAAACCTATGGATGAGCATTAGTTTTCCGTCGATATCCTGCTCATCTATCACGTCTGCTGGGATCAGACGGAGAGAGAGCTGGCGTCCCGGAGGAGGGCCATAGTGGGACTCGGAACCAGTTGGTGTATCACGATGTTCGTACTTGGCGTGCTTTTGGTGGGGACGCGGGGATGGCGATGGAGGAGCATGGCGGCGTGAACGTTTCGACGACATGGTAACGTGGTTAACTCAGAGGTGATCCCAGGGTCCATATTTCTGATTCTCACCATTGTTCCCATTAGCAGCCCCGCAGCCCCGCGGATATGCTATTTCCTGGGTGGGTCCGAACACGATCCACAGTCCGACTGTCACAACTCTGTCACACATTACGGGTCGGACGTTACGTGATAACGTTATACTAGTACCTAGTAAGGTAGCACCGGGCTGAAGTTGGTTTTCAATGCTGTGCCTGCTCCTTGTTGGGAATCCTTGGGATCAAGATTGGGACGACCTGTAGCGGCGCATATCTTCGGATGCTCATGCAGTCATGTCGGAGATTGGGGGCGTAGCAACGCAGACTACAGAGAATAGACTTCTAGATCTAATAGGTTATGGAGGAGAACAAGGAGGAGAATATTCAAGCAAATGACTCAAGAAAGGACCGCCATGACTAACTCGCACGTGCTACTCAGGCACAGGACCTTGATGCGATATGGGAGTGTTAACAATAAATGAGTGTTGATCGAAGGCACGCAAAGGCTTTGAAAGCGGGGGAAACCACGCGTGAAACGAAAGGGCAAAAGCGATAACACATTTTTATACTATTCGTACAGGTAAAGTAAATGGAGAAATCTGTGACGCACATACAGCGTTATGTTGCTATAATAAGAACACCCGAGATGGTCAAGCTTGATACGGTAGGCGCAGTGTCACCGTCGTCGTCACCGCGAGCATCGGTGACTGTTGTCATGAGGGAGCAGGGCGGCGGTTTATTTCAAGTTGCCATCAGTGTTGTCCAAGGCGCGGCGTCTGCACTGATGTCGTTGCTGTCTTGATAGCGCAAGCCTGGTGCTTTCGGAGAGGCTGCAATCACTTTTGTGAGAAGTAGCTGTACAAGCGAAAGTACTGTACTGAAAGAACCGGACCTTCCCGACCGCGCATGCGACCAACTGACGATACCAGCGTCAGCGCGAAGGGTGCAATCGTGAGCCGACACGGGCGCTAGAGTTTCCCGCGCACGTTTCGACGCTCTCACCTCCATTCCAAGCCGAAAACAGTGAGTCAATGTCGAGAAGTACTGGAAGGTCACACACTCACTGGCTGTAGATGCTATTCCAAACTGTCATTTACCTTCTGCGAGTAGGCTGGAAGTATTTTGAAGAGAAGGTGGTCTGCCCTGCAGAGAACTTGGTGCGTAGCCCTATTTTGGGCGCTGTGGACCGTCGCTGACCCTTCCTAGATGCGACGCCTAGGCATCCGCGTGGAGATCGAATTCCACACTCAGGTCGTCGTTTCCCATCGCGGGAGGCGACTCTTCGACGACCTCCTCGGACCGTGGCGTCTCGCATTCCCTCGAGACGAACTCGCATCAGTGTCTGGAAGGGAGACGGTATAGAGTGATAGAACCCATTATTTATTTTTCTTTAAATACAAAACTCCATTTTCGGTGTCCTTGACGGATTATTACTCGCTGAGTGAACGACATCGACTCGTTCGAGTCTTGCGTCACGTGATAATAGACGTAAACGCCCAGTGGTTGACGGTACGACACAACCCGCAGACACTATATTGATCTATATAAAGATTCTAATGGACGATAAGTAAACGAGGAGCCATAAGAGGAAAATGCTCAGCTGACACAACGAAATATAATGATGCGCAGAGAGCATCACTCTGACAAGACCCCAGCCTGCCCGCGACTTCGTGAAAGACCCAATCCTAGCTTTTCCGTTGAAGGACTCCTGGAAGGGCAATCTCCTTTGACTCGATTTTGAAGCTCATTGGATGCAGCTATCAGGTCCTCGTCCTCGTCGTCTGGCTTGCTCGTATCGTTCGGGATGTCCTTCAAAATAATCGCCGACGAGTTAGAAAGAATTGAGAGAACACAGGTACCGTACCTCTGCCTTGTCAACAACCTCACGGTAAAAGTTAACTCTTTTGAGCCCAGGAGGAACCCGTAGTTTGCCTCTCCGACGTGAATTCCCTGAACTTTTAAATTCGATACGTTCTCTTAGTATCGCCTTCGCTGGGGGTATAATGATGGTCTCCACGGCGATGCAAAAGAGTGCTAAAGAGTAAGTTAGCGGCACACCCAACAGCGGGATTTAGTTCTCACCATCGCTGAACTGAGAAGTACACCGATTATGCGTTTCGGCTGGCCTATGCTTCTTGATCTGCAGTCCGAGGATCACTGGGAAGTAAAGTGTGATTTGGCGCAACTCACTATCAACCCCGTCAGACTACCAGCTTCGTCATCTCGATCGTCTGCCTGCCAGATTGACGAACCTGAGTCATGCGGGTGTATCCGGTTTGTGCCGTGGCGCTGCTTTAGTGATAAGCTTCGAAAATGTCAGGGTATAGCCTCACGACGAAGAATGAATAGAAGTCATCACCCATGCTCAAGCTCAAGCTCCACAAAGAAAGATGATATGGTGAGACTTGTGGTGAGAAGAGAGAACGTATTGAGGGTGCCGTCACAGTCACGGTTGTGTACGATTGGACTTTCAGATGTACACCAAAAAACTGACCGAGGGAATCGGGACCCTCGAACCTTCATTGTCAGACGACAATAGGTACAGTACCATGCTTGGTACCATGTCCGATCAAGGAGACATGCCGTGTTGTCCCGAACCCGTGAACGACGAACGATTACGAAACGTGACAAGACTGGGCCCTGCGCATACAGTCTAACAGTTGAACCCCTCTTAACCCATACCCCCTCCGTGGACGATTTGCGCTATGGGTCATGGGTTTTGAGGGGTATTCTACAGCCTACAAATGGATTTTGGTGCATGGATCAGCCATGGGTTAAGATGGGTTCAACTGACGCGAGATTTTGATCGATAGTCTTATTAGCGAGCATCCCGGGACTAGCCGAGCCCCGCAACGAACCGGTAGCGGAAGTCCGTATGTATATTAGTAGGCTACGAACGAGAGCGTATGTGTATACGGTACCGGCAACAGAATAAGAGTCCGCTTCCTTTCTATCCACCATCTTTCCATCCCTCCTGGGATATTTTACTGAATAAATTATGCTAGGTCTCCACTAGGCGTCGACTTTGTCGACCTTGCTTTGTGGGAGCCGTTGTGTCGGTTTTTTTATTGTACACAGTAATTCAACGAGACCTCGGCTCGTTCTCCAAATCCTAATTTGGATTGCAGGGACCGAAATAGGCGCAGCCAAGGGTCGATATGACTAGCAAAATGCGCGTTGTTACTCCGTTCCCATTTAGAGTATGAAGTATATGAAGCCCAATTGTCTGTTGATTGTCTGCCTTTTCTGTATTCACCTGTCATTGTCTTTTTCTGGGCAAGGCCTCGCCATGTGCTGATTTGGATATACTTGAAATTCGGAGACCCGAAGGGCCCTCCTCATGTCGCATCCGACTCGGAGTTCACGTTGACTCATAATTTTTTGTTTTTCGGTCATCAAACGTGTGTGCCAATGCCAGTGGTGTGAGTAGTAATTCGCCTTACACATAACACAGTAAAGTACAAAGTAAGGCGAAAACACAGATCAAATGGAAACTCAAGGTCAATTGAAACCAGTTTGATTCTTGGTATCAGCGTTCGACAAACAAATTTCGAGAATGCGCAGGCTGATGTAAGTAGTGACGATGCCTCTTGTGACACCGTCTTGAGATTGTAAATTTCGTACAGGCCAACCCAATTGCAAATACCTCTGCAGGAGCGTAGCGTCGGATTTTTTTTTTTTTTGGATCAGTTTGTATTCCCGGTGACATGTAACATGTAACTAGTACAAAGGCGGGTCGCAGTCGTGTCCGAACCGCGTTTAAGAAACCGGTTATCCGTAAGCAGACGGTAATCCCCCATACGAGTCGGTACATAGCCGAGTCGCGGAGAAGAGGCGTAGCGTCGGATTCAAGTAGTGTTTCGCAATCGTGTGCTGCATCAATCGCCCACAGCTCGACGGCGTCACCTGGGGATTGGTCAAGGAGGAAGTGGGTCAGTGCCAAGTCATTTAATTCATGACAGTCACGGTTTCGTGGACAAAGAAAATACCGATTGCGGAAGTAACCGTCAGTTTGAGGACACTAGATGTCTGGATATGCATGCTTCAAAAGTGCGTCGATGGAGTTTTCGGGCAAGAGGAGAATTCCTTGTCTTCATTCAGACATCCTCTCGCAAGTGACCGTTGCACAAACCAAATGCGTTGTTTTCGGCGTCGTCGCAAAGTCGCATATTGATGTGTAACCACAAAATGTGGGCTTGTATCATTGGCCGTAGCGATGAGGAGATAAGGCTAGCATGCACAATGTCAGAACGCGACCCGTAGATTCGTCGATGAAAGGCTGACTGAACATAGGAGGTCGGTTCGTCTCAGGAAGTAGTGAACCAATCTGATAATACGCCTTGACTTTTTACATAGGAGGACCACGATCTTCACACCATTCCGACCAGACGTCCAGAGCCACCCGTGGAGGTAAAGCAAGAGCTTTGTTGTAAGTCGAACGTGACGGAACTCTTGGGCATCTGTGTCGACCGATTCGATACGACAATTACAGGATGACTATTTACAGTAATTACCGAATTTCAGAATTTCGTACTATGGCGTCAAATTTGGAGGTCAGCTGTGTTCAGTCCCAACTATAATTACAAGTATTTTCGTAGCACCATAATTTCTTTGATAGAGCTCTGCACGAAGTACACTTTAATATACCACCAGTGTGTTTTCGTCTGGGAGAAGTCTTTCACTAGGCGTGGCAAATGAACAGAGGTTCAAAGTACTGGTGACGAATGACAAACCTCTTCATATATGCTGGAAACGGGGATCCGAGCTCTACGTGAGCGATACACAGTCCCATGTATCTGATGAAGATAGGTGAGCTCTCCGTGTTCCAGGAAAACAGCAAACAAAACACACTGCGCGATAGCGGAGCGAACTACCGAGTCAGGCGGAGCTCGCCTTACAAACGGCTTCCTTTTCCCTATAAACAACACAGCAATCTCCCCGCACCAGGGGATATAAGGGAAATCACGCTTCAAGTTGGGGTTGGGACCAAGGCGGGTGTCGAAATATGCAGAGACCAGGAGGGTGTAGCCAGCGACTCGTATAAGAGTATCGAATACCTCTGGTTGAGAGGCACTAGGTAGGAAGAATGCATCTTCGACATCTACATATGGGGGACAAATCGTGTTCTCATGTATAGGCGATTCTGCATTAAAGTTGTATGTGATGGTTTGGCGAGGCCACCTTCCCCAGAGATAGCCACATACACTGCCGGTCCTGGTCTAACGCGCCGAGAATGGTGATTCAGTTATTTGTATCAAAGGCATAAAGAGTATGCACATACAGGAACCCCGAGGTGGGAACGACGATGAATGACCATTAATATTGTTGATGTCGACAAGGAGGCCTAGAGTAAGAGCCGAAACTCTACTAGAACTTGCCTTAAATACAGCATCCGCAGGGAATTACTAAATCTTAACTCTCCAGTGGAACCTAGAGTCATTCCTCGGCGTAATAGGCTGCTAGACTGCAAATCGGCAGTGGACTGTCAGTCAGACGAGCGCCCGAGCGCCCAAGAACAAAATGCATTGTTGTCCGTTTCTGGGAAAGAAGCCGCCATAGATCCCTGCGTCCATTGTTGCGCTCTGATGATCATAGAATATGGATTCTATTGTCGTACTTTTCTGGACTGGTTCACCTTTGCAGAGGGTCTGTCTGCGTAGACTCGGAATGGAGCGTCCGTGGAAGCGGAAGCCGAGGCCGAATGGTGACACGCATGACGGCCGATTGACCGCGGAGCCCTCGACGTGGAAACAGTGTGGAGGGAGCCTGAGGGTAGCCTGAAGGAGACGTGAGCGTACAGGAACCTCGAGGGGTGCCAATCACATATCGCAACCCTTTACTACATGCTGTTTGATAACCTGACAAATAACGGAGTGTCTAATCAAGTGTCTAATAAGACTTGGGGCTGTGCACCGTACCGTCCGACGGGTACGGTTCACCTGTCTGTCGTCCGTCAAGTCAGGTTTTCGGAGTCCCAACGCCGTCATACGGTAGACGGTGTTGTACTTGAGTGCGAGAACAATGAGTGAGACTAGAAACGCGTGCTATTACCTAAGGTGGCGAGACAACGTCACAGCGAGATGACATGAGTGGTCTTGCCCTTCGAGTGTCCCAGTTTGGGCTTGACCTCTGATCACGCAGCGAACAGTAGCAGCCGGGCATCGTGTATGACGGCATTGAAGGAACACAGGGGGTGTCCGTGAAGATAGAAGTTGAAAAGAGAGAATAGAGGCGAAGAATGTGGGGACAAGATGACGAGACGCCGCAGGCGCAGATTGAGTTGGTAAGGTACAAGTAGCCGAAATGGTGGGTGACAAGTTGATGACAAAGGGAAATGTGGGGATCCAAAAAAAAAAAAAGGGAAATGTGGTCAACTCGGAGTGAATTGACAGCTTCGAAGAGACTGGTGATAAATGAGGACAGAGCGGATGGACAAAAGTAGTCATGATGGCAATCCGATACAGTACTGACTGAGAGTAAAACCGGCGAAAATGGGTAGTTTCGAGCCTGGTGCAATGGGCATGACATTCTCTTTCGGCCACATCGGTATTGTAGTCGAGTATCTACATAGACGCCCTTAAGCAGAGAATACATACTTGTAAGCATTTGGAATGAACACGGTTATCAAGGCAAGAAGGACCATCATGAATGGAAATTCAGACGCCCACACCCCACGTTTCCCTGCCACAGAGACTTCCAGACCAAGCTGAATACGCTCACGACGGAGAGATTTGTCATCGCGCGCAACACCCAGACGCCTTTCTAGCTCCATCACGCGCTGCAAAACTGACTGGAGTTTGGCGTGGCATTGCATACTCTCGGGATTGATCTCTCGACGTGATGTATCAAATGCGTCGCTGGTGAGTGCTAGGTTATCCCGCTGCAACGCGACATCCTGGTCGACGTGGGTCTGGGAGATGACGCCTCCGCCTCTGTGAACTTCGCCTGAATAAATCTGAGTTGGAGCTACATAAATACAGAGAGGCATATGTACACACCAAGAATGCTTGTTCCATCCATATGAGACTTGAACTCGGCGACCTCTCTCAAAAGAGTGGGAACCTTGACACGTAGTCAGAATAGAACACTGTGTAGCAGATTCCCTACCATGCCCGGATCATTGATCCGGAGGCTTTCAGTGACTGCGGGTATCGCAGACGACTCTGTATTTTCCAACCTCTGCAAGACATCCATGATAAGATGGCACAGAAGTTTGCGGGACGAGGGAAATACTAACGACGGGCTCATGGCTTGAGATCCATGAGTCATGTACCCAACGATGGATCGAACACGAGTGATACAGACCTTTCCTTAGCACCCGTGACTAAGTGGACTTGATCTGACTTAGGTATTTGTGTCGTCATAATTCCAGCTGGGGTAGACATGATAGACATGGGACAATGAGGAGGCGGGCCCACAAGACCCTTTTATACCAGTACCATGGCCCCGCAAGCAGTTCGGACACGCATGACCATGGAAAGGGAAGCGCCGAGCCGGGGTACATGCGCCTGGTGTAAGCTGCTCACGATCAGTCATCAGGACCTTTGTTCGTCGGTTCTCAGCTCCATATGGTCCGGAAAGGGAACTGGCTTTGCTACTCTATTTGTCGGACACTGGCAGCGCGCTTCGGCTGTTAGGCTTATTGAGACGTTGTTTGCGTTCTAGATCTAGAAAGAGTCTTGGAAAGAGTCAACAGTGTCACAGTGTAAGTTGCTAGCTATAGTAGGGAACGGGATTGCGAAGATTGACAATGGACTGACTTTCTGGGGAGAACAATGGACTCTTTGCAAAGTCTACTAGTCTGGTGCCTGTGCTCTCTCTCTGAGGGCTTGTCGTAATAATGTTTATCGTTGTCTCGTGATTCAGAATCGTGACTTCGTCACTTGTTCGGACCTTGCTCGACTTTTTTCTTATGTCCGACCATTGTCCACCTTACTGGGATCTGAGCTAAACGCGTGATTCGTTGCATCAGTCCTGAAAATTACTACTACAATACAATGCGCATCCCAATATAAATTTATGGGGGTTGTCCGAGCTGGCTGTTCTGTAACTGCGTTCCAATCGGATTCCTTATCGCTACCGCGTGCAGTACCTCTAAAAAATGGGTCAATACATATTACAGAAGACTCTCATCAAGCACGGAGATTCCGTGAACGCACTCGCATTTTCGTACGATGGATCCTTGTTTGCAAGTGGGGCAGACGACGGTCTTGTCATCGTCTTCAGGGGTAACGGGTCCGGTCAGGAGCTTCGTCGCTTTCAGGTCAAAGCACCCGTAACGACACTGCATTGGCATTCTCGTTTTGGCTACACTATCATCGCTGGTGATGCGAGCGGTGACATCCATACAATATGCCTCAACGATTCCACAAACGTAAGTGCCCCTCATTTCTACGCCTACGGACATAGACGGGATTCTGTTCACAGAGAAACACGTATTATCATACCGTTAACAACGTCCCTGGTCCCGTCCACAGCATCGTGCAATGTGCTACGTTGCTGGCCATTAGTTCGGGAAGAGTTGTGCAGTTAATCAAGCAAGGAACTATATGTTCGTTTCATTACTTCATTCATAACTCTGGGTAACAAAAGCGACAGCTACCTGGGAAGTCCTCGCCCGGCTTCCTGATCCGCCCAAATTCCCAGAACTCGAAGGGGAGCTGCCGGAACCTATGGCACGATCGCTTCACTTCTTGGGGGCCAATGCCGATGTCCTCTTGGTGACATATTTAGATCATGGTGTGATGTGGGCTTTTTTTCTGACTGGCCCCACTCATATCTCATTAACCGTGCCGTCGTACTCATAGAGCATGGGACCTGAAGACTCTGGATATCAAATGGCGCATACGCCCTCGATCCTGTAAGATGTATGACCAGCTATTCCTCGCCCATTCATATAGTCTCACGTAATTTAATTCGATTCAGAGGTTGCTCCGCAGTATCCCCAAATCAGAAGGTCCTTGCCGTGACCAACCTGTACGACGGCATAGATTGGTATTCACTCGATTCCAATCACTTTATGGACATCTCGTTTCAACACACTACGCCTCATGCGATTTCAGAAAACGTTATTCTTCCGTTGACGTTTGTCCACAACGGCACCGCAGTGCTATCAGGAACATCAACGGGTTGTGCCCGGATTACTCGCTTGAAAGACCATTCTCTGGCAGAGTCACTTCAGCACGACTGTGAGTGACTTGAACATTCCCTAATGCACGTGGAATCTGAGAGCTCCGGCGGACAGCGGGCGACATCGTACAAGCTGTGGTTCGTGTCATCCGTCACAATCGCTCTGATAGGATACTTATGTTACTCGATCTTTGATTGAAGGCATACTCCGCTGCCGGGGATTATCGTCAGATTGTAACCGGAGTATCTGAAAGGGGGTTAGAAACAGGGATACGGTACTGGATTCAGCCTCGTACCTTGAACCGGGTGCAACCAAGACCGAAAGCGACCAAAGACAAAGCGATGGAGTTTCTGACAACGCATGTAAGCCAAGACAGTTTTATTCGTTTCAGCTGGCTAACCTGTACTCGGTAGTGGATGTCATTGTCGGTTGCCATTGTTGCTTACAGTTTAATATTGTGGTACTGGGACGTGGGTGGTATTCATTGGGCCTGGAGCCGGTTCAGCGATATTTTGGGCATGCCATCATCTTTTACATTGCCCTGGAGGGAATCTGGGACGCACCACACTGACTTAGGTGATGATCGCTGGGACTTTCTACTATCCGATGAGCCGTCAAGCACTCTTGGAAGTTATGCGACGGAGAAAAGCCAGAACAATTGATATCCATGCCCGTACCTGTATCGATCTCGTGCCATCTCCTATGTCCTCGACTCATTCCTTTCAAACTCTGTCTTGGTTCTTGTTGCCTCATGTTTGCCTCCTACTTACTGCTTTGTTTCATACAGTCTTCTCTGCCCTGCACCCTGTTCTAGAATGTACTGCCAGCAGCATATGCGCTGGCACATGTAACCCTTTGCCCTGTTACTTGTAGTATATAAGTCTGCTGTAGTCTACACTGTATTCTCCATTCTGGTCTTTTATAATATAGCCCACTTCTCAGGCTCCACTTGTCCCTCTGCTTTGTTGCAGAGCCATAGTCCTCTCCCCTGCAGTGTGCAGGTCACCGCTCTTTCGCTTAGCTAAGCGACCATACCCACCGGCCCGAAACGATCCGGTGATCGTACATGTATCCTATTGTTTGACCAGTTTTTCAAACCATGGACTAGCGATCGCTTTTCTCATTGCCCTGTTTACATATGACAGCAATAGAACAAGTATATGTCTACTTTATAGCAGTGACGGATTCAGGGCTGGCGACCCCACACGCCATTCCTCGACATGAACAAGGCTCCTAGGGCCTGGCTGGGGCGCGTCATAACAGTCGGGGGATGCCTTAGCGCTTGCCGTGTCGTGGCGGCGCTCCTGCGGGTCGTCCGTGAGGAGGCCCACGTGGGCGATGTTGACGCGGTAGGAAGCGGTGATGCTGTCGTAGCGACTCGTAGCGCTGGGAAAACTCGAGGACTGTGAACTCGTCATCGTTGCAGAGGTTGGCAGGGTGCCTCTCGGACTAGTTCATGAGCGCCGTCGACAGGTCGGATGTACTGGAGCGAGCACGTCTGCGAGCCCTCGCCGTTGACGGTCAGATCCCCTCTGGGTTCACTGGACGGACGTGAGACTAGTCAAGGATTGGTTGGCGTGGGTGGCCGATTACTCACCCGGAGCCTGATGCACGCGCTGCGCACGTCAACACCATCCTGGTCGTGGAAGTCATACATCAGGATCTCAGCGACGCCCTCGTCCGTCATTGCACGCTCGTGGCCAATGGGGTTTGGGGTCAACGGAATTCTCCGATAGGACGGCAACTTACTAGCCTTCGGATTGCGGCTCGGGATCGCCGTACCTTCTGCAAGGAGAGTCGCGCTAGTCAGCGACCAAGTAGCGGGGTAAAATCGAAGGTGTGGAAATTCGTGTCCAGGGTGGGAAAGCCGATTGTCGTAAGGAGATGATATATGATACCCGATGTGCTGGTGAGCAAGAAACGCGCCATTGTGCGTCTCGCAAGACCGATCACGTTGAGAGTGCCCTGGAATGATGTTTTGATCGAGTCTTTACTGTGCCAATGTTGAGCCGGTAACTGTACACTAGGCGTCGACGTTGTCGACTGTAACCTTGCTTGTGGGAGAAATGTACTGCGTGTTTGTACAGGAGGGATGTTGATCAGTCGCGCAAAACCTGTCAAGGTTTACTAGGCTATGTCTTCACAACACTTGCGCTATGGGGTCTTCGGTGTCTGCAGGATTGATGGTGAGCCAGATTGAGGGAGGGTTTTTTTAAATACACGTTGTACGGAGCCAAGTCCGTGTGAGTTCGAAGGCGGAGGGGATCCCACAGGGGTTACAGAGGGAGGACAGAAGGGCCGAGGTCCGATCGCTGAACGGACTTGGGCGGAAACGAGCGACGGAGATGACGAGAGGCGAGGTGAGACGAGATGGAACGAAACGAAGCTTGCGAACTCAGTCCTTCGAGTGCCTGCGGTAGGGTAGGGCCTGACTTCCGGGATAAGCACACAAGAAAAGAGGGCAACGAGATGGCAACCGGGCGCTGCCTGTATTCAGTAGAAGTGATGGTTTAAATACAAGGAAATTAAATACAAGGAAACCAGTAGCTACCCCAGACCAGTAAGTAGGGGTAAGAGTAAGGTAAAATGGGTGGCATAGGGAAACGAGTCGAGAGAGCGGGACGCGGAAATGATCGGGACGGAGACGGGCCGAGTGGTAAGGCCTGTAAGGTACGAATGGGCGAGGCGATAGATACAAAGGAGCCGAGGAGACAACAAGAGGTATGGGGAACAACAGGGGTCGGCGCCGAGGCTAACGACAGCGGGCGCACTACATAAGATCAGTAATCAGAGAACAAGAAGGTAAACCGCGCCCTTGCCAGAGATAAAGGGACGGCGTGGCCGAGGTGATCGACGAGGGCGAAGCGTCTTGATAGCCTCAAAGGGATGGGAATTGAGACGGCCTGTTTTTGAGTGCTTACGGGCCATTTGCGAGGCGGTCAGGGTTGGCATTTATGGCGACGTGAGGCGAGGGTGGGCGATGGCGAAGGAAATAACGAGCGAGAGGGGAATGAGAGTGAGTGAGAGTGAGAGAAGGACTGCGAGAGGCGAGAGGAGAGCATGAATAACTTAGCGACGATATGACCGGCACGCCATGTGACGCCGGACCGAGACCGAAAACACCGCAAACACTCTTGTCCATCTTACAGTAAAGTAGGTGTGTAATTACATGTACGGCCTAGAGACGATCGTGATTCATTTGATATTTTCTATGATCTCGGCGCCCGGCGCCCGCGCCTCCTCTCAACTCCCCTTCTGAACTAGCTTTGTCCCTTACTCATCGACTCATCGCCTGGTACCGACCCGAAGACCCGAACAAAACGTCTGTATACTGTACTCACCTCGATTGAAAACAATAGTTATTTTTGTGGGTTTCCGAAACCATTTACGTGCATCTCTTCCTCTCGCCTCCTACCATCTCAAGATCCGGCCTTGACATTGCGGGACTGCTGTTGAACTGCTGTCTACGATACCCTGACCGCCCTCCCTTGCGGTGCATGCCGATAACCTCGGATTACCTGCAGCTCGCTCTGGTCGCGATCTACACTTCACGGTCTGGACAGCCCGTTCTCACTCGGGTCGCATTCAAAGGTTCTAGTTTCCCCCGCATGTCGTCTTTTGACCCCGCATTAACGACTGCCGTAGAACCCATGGAATTTTTCTCTTCTCTGGATGCGGAGCTTTCAGCACGCTCTGCGTATCTGCCTAATGTCGGCTCTCTAGACTTCGTGAACGACCCTGCCAAGAGTGGCCCCTACCAATGCCAAACGCCTGAACTGCTCAAGCAACCTAACATTGGTCTGTACACATTGAAGCCAACAACCAAAAATCATATTTTCTTGGAGCACGAAAGCAGACTTTGTGATGTCCTGAGCACTCTGGAATTGATGGAGGCCACCGAAGCGAGGGATAACCTGGAAGACCGAGTTGTTCAGGAGCTCATCAGGATAAATCGATTGAAGGAGATCGAGTGGTCAGGTCAGTGGAGTAAACGTGGTATTAAGGGAGATGTCGTCAATACAGGCATGCTCGTCTCTCTTCTCAACGTGGCGGCTATAGCTGACGATAGACAACACCTCAGAGAGTCACTTTGAAGACAAACATCCGAAGAATACAACACTCCTTGCCATCTACGCGACAACACTAGTGATGTATATTCTATATCGCCTTCCACGTCGTGGCGCAGCCACTTTGCTGGCCGGTATGAGGAGTATCCTGAAGAGCCAGTCGTCACTTGTCCCGTTGGCCAGTCAAGTCCCGAAGGACCCAAGGAAGCTCCTTACACTGTATCATCTTGATCCAGTTACTCACAGCTACGTCTGTTGTCCTGCGTGTCACTATCTATATCCATATTCCATTGTCAAGACAAAGAAGAGAAAATCCCTGGATCTCTCTAGCGAACCTCCTAACCTTACAGCTCCTAACCATACGGAGAACGCCGATCGTGGCAATAGCTCAGACGGCGCCCTGTTCGTTTCATCCACCCCAGTCCATTGTACACACCGTCGCGTTCGTTCGGGTGCCAGCTGCGGCGAGCCCTTGTTCGACTCAGTTACGATCAACAGCAATTCTTATTTGGTTCCCCGGTTCAAGTATTACGCTCAGGATCTGAAGCAATGGATTGGGTGGCTACTCTCGAGGCCCGCTATCGAGGAGGCTGTTTTCAAGGCCTTCCGAAGATCACGAAAAGAACGAATGGAGGACATGTGGGATGCGGGACACCTGTGCAAAATTCTTTTGAAAAAAGGCGAGCGTTTCCTTCCAGGACCTGTAGATGAGACACGTCTAGCGTTTTCGTTTTCTATGGACAGCTTTAACCCCTATCACATGAAAGAAGCAAAGCAGACCGTCTCAGTCAACAGCTATCTGGCTAATTTTGCTCAACCTACCCTCTCACCTGCGTTACCGTCCGGAGAACATGTTTCTTGCAGGCGTAATCCCTGGGCCAAGGAAGCCTTCACTCACCGACGTCAACCACTCAACAAAACTACTTGTCGATGTTTTACTCGAATTCTTCGATCCTGGTGTCTCGTATTCCCGGACCGCGAGACACAGGAACGGTTGTCGGGTTCGGGCTATATTGGTACCTGTTGTCTCGGATATGTTGGCTGCTCGGCAGGCTGGTGGGTTTGCAAGCCCGACAGCGACTTTTTTCTGCACGCTCTGCAACCTGAAGGTTCAAGACATTGAAAACATCGATAAACGTACTTGGCCAGAGCGAGATGTTGGCAAACATGTCCGGCTTGCGAGGCAATGGAGGGATGCGCAAACGACTGAAGAGCAGGAGATACTGTTCAGGAATCATGGAATAAGGTGGTCTCCTCTTCTAGATCTTCCGTATTGGAACCCTATTCTATTCACCGCCATCGAACCTATGCACGTTTTCGACGCTGGACTCTTTCAGACTCATTGTCGGCAAGTCTGGGGCATCGACACTACTGCTACAGGCGGCGACGGGTTGACGTTGCACTCAACCAAGACAATTGCTACCCCGTCAGCTTCCGAAATCGAAACGTGGTATGAAGTCATACGCACTCTAAAGGACCCGGAGGAACTTCGAGGACAACTCAAGGGCTGTGCTCGTGATACTCTGTGGCATATCTGTAGCGACAGAGATCTGCGTCGTGCAGGTAATAAGTTGCAGCTGATTGCGGCTATTGTTGAATGGGT
The DNA here is from genome assembly GCA_021525015.1 of Lactarius pseudohatsudake. Taxonomy (NCBI): domain Eukaryota; kingdom Fungi; phylum Basidiomycota; class Agaricomycetes; order Russulales; family Russulaceae; genus Lactarius; species Lactarius pseudohatsudake. Next base: position 43,314 of record JAKELH010000476.1, on the reverse strand, counting down.
AAGTCGTTCCACGGGAGTATTAAACAACATGTGCATATGTTTATATCAAGTGCAGCGCCAGACGGTCTCACCTGACAAAATCCTATTACCCGTTGCCCGTTCCATAGAGACTACACCGCGGGCTGTTTCGGCCTCCACTCCTCAAACTGGTGTCAGCGACTGCAGAATCTCGGAGCATCCGTGAGGGGAGCGTTACTACAGATGACTCTGTGAGCAATCCAAGCGATTAGATTGAATATTGATCCTAACGCCTCCAAGGTGACGTCAATTCGTAATCTGGACGAAGAAAGAATACCATCGGAGGAAGAACAAAAAGCCATTGACAAGTGTATCAAGCAACTCAACGATCGTGCTTCCCCAAATACCGTGCTGCGGGCAAAAAAGATCGTACTTCGATTCGTCTGTCGTGATTACTGTTGTATGGCGCCAAAAGAACTTGATAAACTTCGCACGAAAGATGAGCTATATGAAGCCGCTGCCAATTGGGTACGTGCGCCACACGCCGGAGAGCGACCTGACTTGATTTTTGGGTCAGGTTGAAGAGCACGGCCCTTCTCCGGAGAATTCTGCACAGGGTGGGAAGGCCAGATCCACTACTGGCGCCATTCTTGGGAAGGATATTATGGAAGCCATTTGGGCGGACATGGCACGCACCCAACTTCCCTCCTGGGTGACAGACGTTCCTCATAACTGGGGTACTGCCGCACGTGGCAAACTCAGTGCGAATAATTGGAGGGTCATCTGCACCGTCCACCTTCCCATCACTTTAATCAGACTCTGGGGTGGGGACGACGCACCCGAAGACCGGAAACACAAACTCCAGAACTTCATGGACTTAGTTTGTGCGGTTCAGATTGCCAACGTACGATCAATTTCTAAGAAGGATATCGAGCTATACGAGTATTACATTCGACGCTACCTGACCGATTTCAAAACATTATACAAAAGCGCAAAGGTGAAACCCATACACCATGCGGCTTTGCACTATGGCGACATCCTTCGGGGTTTTGGACCGGCGCACACCCATGGGGCCGCATTTTACGAACGGTATATTCATTCCATGCAGCGCGAGAACCACAACATGAAGCTTGGTTTGTCGTTGATTTTTCTTGCATCTGGTCCTCACGTGATTTCAATCAGGTGAGCTGGAGTTGACGTTCATGCGTAGCTCTGCAAGAGAGGCCAAGCTACAAGCGTTGCTCTTCGACCGCAGTGAAGTGCGTGAACGTGTTGGCGAACTTGCAAAAACATATGAAGCCTTTCTTACTGAAGATTCCCGTGGAACACGCCTGGCCCATATGGTTGACATGGCGCATCTAACACAGCAACCAGATTTTGTATTCGACGAGACATGTTTGCGTGACGCGACTCTTCCTGATGCCATACTCCCTCTGTTGGTACAGTTCTTAAACCAGAGGCATAGGACCACCATATTTTCTACTGACGGTTGTCACGGAATATCGGTATTGCCTAGAGCTAAGTTCCTAGACAAATTTTCCCTCCGAGGGGTTCAGTATTCGACCGCCAGCCGTCAAACGCGCAACAGTCGCGTGCTTTTCAGACCTCCCAAGCTAGACCCATCTGAATCGTTAGCCCATCCAGAGCCGGGCCAAATCATACACGTTTTTCTACATTCCCAAATCAATATCTCTAGTGCTCAAGAAGACGAAGGACGACTTCCCTATCCTTCCATTTACCTCTGTATTCAACCTTATTCGCCCCTTCAATCAGAACTAAGCGACATCGATAAATCTTATCGGAGATTTGGCTTTGCTGGAGGGTTTTTGTCTGCACAAGACTTAGGGCCACCAATCATCGTTGACCAATCCAGCATCATCTCCCACGTGGCGGTAACACCATTAGAAATAATGGGATGCAAAGCTCTCCACGTCCTCCCCATGGACAGGGTGAGTGTCTCTCTTTCACAAGTAAAGAGAAAATGCTGACGGTTTGAGACTGCCGATGTCGATCACTAGCTCATGCAGATGTCGATCACACGCGCCGAAGACGACGAGGTAGATAGCGCCGGCATCTGAGAGACGCTACCCTTGCGCAGGGGATGCTGGATTTGGGTACGCCGGAGGTAAACGCGGGCACGCCTTCGGGCGGTAACAGGTGACTGATGACCGGTTTCGGTTTTTGGTCTCAGGTATCTTTTATAATGGCCTTTTGGTTTCCGACATGCCCAGTTGTGTGTTTCTTTTTCATTTTTCATTTTTTTCTGTGTGCGCATCTATCTCGTGTGTATGTGTGTCCGATATACTGTATCAATCATCGACCATAATGTCACGGTGTCATGGAGACAGACATCACTCCTCTCATAAGCTGCCGGTCTCACCTAATCTCTCTCAACTCTCTCAACTATTCACGTTTCGTAATCGTCGTCACGGTTCAGGGACATCGTATGCAAGCCACGCCAAACTCCAGTCAGTTTTGCAGCGCATGATGGAGCTAGAAAGGCGTCTGGGTGTTGCGCGCGATGACAAATCTCTCCGTCGTGAGCGTATTCAGCTTGGTCTGGAAGTCTCTGTGGCAGGGAAACGTGGGGTGTGGGCGTCTGAATTTCCATTCATGATGGTCCTTCTTGCCTTGATAACCGTGTTCATTCCAAATGCTTACAAGTATGTATTCTCTGCTTAAGGGCGTCTATGTAGATACTCGACTACAATACCGATGTGGCCGAAAGAGAATGTCATGCCCATTGCACCAGGCTCGAAACTACCCATTTTCGCCGGTTTTACTCTCAGTCAGTACTGTATCGGATTGCCATCATGACTACTTTTGTCCATCCGCTCTGTCCTCATTTATCACCAGTCTCTTCGAAGCTGTCAATTCACTCCGAGTTGACCACATTTCCCTTTTTTTTTTTTTGGATCCCCACATTTCCCTTTGTCATCAACTTGTCACCCACCATTTCGGCTACTTGTACCTTACCAACTCAATCTGCGCCTGCGGCGTCTCGTCATCTTGTCCCCACATTCTTCGCCTCTATTCTCTCTTTTCAACTTCTATCTTCACGGACACCCCCTGTGTTCCTTCAATGCCGTCATACACGATGCCCGGCTGCTACTGTTCGCTGCGTGATCAGAGGTCAAGCCCAAACTGGGACACTCGAAGGGCAAGACCACTCATGTCATCTCGCTGTGACGTTGTCTCGCCACCTTAGGTAATAGCACGCGTTTCTAGTCTCACTCATTGTTCTCGCACTCAAGTACAACACCGTCTACCGTATGACGGCGTTGGGACTCCGAAAACCTGACTTGACGGACGACAGACAGGTGAACCGTACCCGTCGGACGGTACGGTGCACAGCCCCAAGTCTTATTAGACACTTGATTAGACACTCCGTTATTTGTCAGGTTATCAAACAGCATGTAGTAAAGGGTTGCGATATGTGATTGGCACCCCTCGAGGTTCCTGTACGCTCACGTCTCCTTCAGGCTACCCTCAGGCTCCCTCCACACTGTTTCCACGTCGAGGGCTCCGCGGTCAATCGGCCGTCATGCGTGTCACCATTCGGCCTCGGCTTCCGCTTCCACGGACGCTCCATTCCGAGTCTACGCAGACAGACCCTCTGCAAAGGTGAACCAGTCCAGAAAAGTACGACAATAGAATCCATATTCTATGATCATCAGAGCGCAACAATGGACGCAGGGATCTATGGCGGCTTCTTTCCCAGAAACGGACAACAATGCATTTTGTTCTTGGGCGCTCGGGCGCTCGTCTGACTGACAGTCCACTGCCGATTTGCAGTCTAGCAGCCTATTACGCCGAGGAATGACTCTAGGTTCCACTGGAGAGTTAAGATTTAGTAATTCCCTGCGGATGCTGTATTTAAGGCAAGTTCTAGTAGAGTTTCGGCTCTTACTCTAGGCCTCCTTGTCGACATCAACAATATTAATGGTCATTCATCGTCGTTCCCACCTCGGGGTTCCTGTATGTGCATACTCTTTATGCCTTTGATACAAATAACTGAATCACCATTCTCGGCGCGTTAGACCAGGACCGGCAGTGTATGTGGCTATCTCTGGGGAAGGTGGCCTCGCCAAACCATCACATACAACTTTAATGCAGAATCGCCTATACATGAGAACACGATTTGTCCCCCATATGTAGATGTCGAAGATGCATTCTTCCTACCTAGTGCCTCTCAACCAGAGGTATTCGATACTCTTATACGAGTCGCTGGCTACACCCTCCTGGTCTCTGCATATTTCGACACCCGCCTTGGTCCCAACCCCAACTTGAAGCGTGATTTCCCTTATATCCCCTGGTGCGGGGAGATTGCTGTGTTGTTTATAGGGAAAAGGAAGCCATTTGTAAGGCGAGCTCCGCCTGACTCGGTAGTTCGCTCCGCTATCGCGCAGTGTGTTTTGTTTGCTGTTTTCCTGGAACACGGAGAGCTCACCTATCTTCATCAGATACATGGGACTGTGTATCGCTCACGTAGAGCTCGGATCCCCGTTTCCAGCATATATGAAGAGGTTTGTCATTCGTCACCAGTACTTTGAACCTCTGTTCATTTGCCACGCCTAGTGAAAGACTTCTCCCAGACGAAAACACACTGGTGGTATATTAAAGTGTACTTCGTGCAGAGCTCTATCAAAGAAATTATGGTGCTACGAAAATACTTGTAATTATAGTTGGGACTGAACACAGCTGACCTCCAAATTTGACGCCATAGTACGAAATTCTGAAATTCGGTAATTACTGTAAATAGTCATCCTGTAATTGTCGTATCGAATCGGTCGACACAGATGCCCAAGAGTTCCGTCACTGTTCGACTTACAACAAAGCTCTTGCTTTACCTCCACGGGTGGCTCTGGACGTCTGGTCGGAATGGTGTGAAGATCGTGGTCCTCCTATGTAAAAAGTCAAGGCGTATTATCAGATTGGTTCACTACTTCCTGAGACGAACCGACCTCCTATGTTCAGTCAGCCTTTCATCGACGAATCTACAGGGTCGCGTTCTGACATTGTGCATGCTAGCCTTATCTCCTCATCGCTACGGCCAATGATACAAGCCCACATTTTGTGGTTACACATCAATATGCGACTTTGCGACGACGCCGAAAACAACGCATTTGGTTTGTGCAACGGTCACTTGCGAGAGGATGTCTGAATGAAGACAAGGAATTCTCCTCTTGCCCGAAAACTCCATCGACGCACTTTTGAAGCATGCATATCCAGACATCTAGTGTCCTCAAACTGACGGTTACTTCCGCAATCGGTATTTTCTTTGTCCACGAAACCGTGACTGTCATGAATTAAATGACTTGGCACTGACCCACTTCCTCCTTGACCAATCCCCAGGTGACGCCGTCGAGCTGTGGGCGATTGATGCAGCACACGATTGCGAAACACTACTTGAATCCGACGCTACGCCTCTTCTCCGCGACTCGGCTATGTACCGACTCGTATGGGGGATTACCGTCTGCTTACGGATAACCGGTTTCTTAAACGCGGTTCGGACACGACTGCGACCCGCCTTTGTACTAGTTACATGTTACATGTCACCGGGAATACAAACTGATCCAAAAAAAAAAAATCCGACGCTACGCTCCTGCAGAGGTATTTGCAATTGGGTTGGCCTGTACGAAATTTACAATCTCAAGACGGTGTCACAAGAGGCATCGTCACTACTTACATCAGCCTGCGCATTCTCGAAATTTGTTTGTCGAACGCTGATACCAAGAATCAAACTGGTTTCAATTGACCTTGAGTTTCCATTTGATCTGTGTTTTCGCCTTACTTTGTACTTTACTGTGTTATGTGTAAGGCGAATTACTACTCACACCACTGGCATTGGCACACACGTTTGATGACCGAAAAACAAAAAATTATGAGTCAACGTGAACTCCGAGTCGGATGCGACATGAGGAGGGCCCTTCGGGTCTCCGAATTTCAAGTATATCCAAATCAGCACATGGCGAGGCCTTGCCCAGAAAAAGACAATGACGGGTGAATACAGAAAAGGCAGACAATCAACAGACAATTGGGCTTCATATACTTCATACTCTAAATGGGAACGGAGTAACAACGCGCATTTTGCTAGTCATATCGACCCTTGGCTGCGCCTATTTCGGTCCCTGCAATCCAAATTAGGATTTGGAGAACGAGCCGAGGTCTCGTTGAATTACTGTGTACAATAAAAAAACCGACACAACGGCTCCCACAAAGCAAGGTCGACAAAGTCGACGCCTAGTGGAGACCTAGCATAATTTATTCAGTAAAATATCCCAGGAGGGATGGAAAGATGGTGGATAGAAAGGAAGCGGACTCTTATTCTGTTGCCGGTACCGTATACACATACGCTCTCGTTCGTAGCCTACTAATATACATACGGACTTCCGCTACCGGTTCGTTGCGGGGCTCGGCTAGTCCCGGGATGCTCGCTAATAAGACTATCGATCAAAATCTCGCGTCAGTTGAACCCATCTTAACCCATGGCTGATCCATGCACCAAAATCCATTTGTAGGCTGTAGAATACCCCTCAAAACCCATGACCCATAGCGCAAATTGTCCACGGAGGGGGTATGGGTTAAGAGGGGTTCAACTGTTAGACTGTATGCGCAGGGCCCAGTCTTGTCACGTTTCGTAATCGTTCGTCGTTCACGGGTTCGGGACAACACGGCATGTCTCCTTGATCGGACATGGTACCAAGCATGGTACTGTACCTATTGTCGTCTGACAATGAAGGTTCGAGGGTCCCGATTCCCTCGGTCAGTTTTTTGGTGTACATCTGAAAGTCCAATCGTACACAACCGTGACTGTGACGGCACCCTCAATATGTTCTCTCTTCTCACCACAAGTCTCACCATATCATCTTTCTTTGTGGAGCTTGAGCTTGAGCATGGGTGATGACTTCTATTCATTCTTCGTCGTGAGGCTATACCCTGACATTTTCGAAGCTTATCACTAAAGCAGCGCCACGGCACAAACCGGATACACCCGCATGACTCAGGTTCGTCAATCTGGCAGGCAGACGATCGAGATGACGAAGCTGGTAGTCTGACGGGGTTGATAGTGAGTTGCGCCAAATCACACTTTACTTCCCAGTGATCCTCGGACTGCAGATCAAGAAGCATAGGCCAGCCGAAACGCATAATCGGTGTACTTCTCAGTTCAGCGATGGTGAGAACTAAATCCCGCTGTTGGGTGTGCCGCTAACTTACTCTTTAGCACTCTTTTGCATCGCCGTGGAGACCATCATTATACCCCCAGCGAAGGCGATACTAAGAGAACGTATCGAATTTAAAAGTTCAGGGAATTCACGTCGGAGAGGCAAACTACGGGTTCCTCCTGGGCTCAAAAGAGTTAACTTTTACCGTGAGGTTGTTGACAAGGCAGAGGTACGGTACCTGTGTTCTCTCAATTCTTTCTAACTCGTCGGCGATTATTTTGAAGGACATCCCGAACGATACGAGCAAGCCAGACGACGAGGACGAGGACCTGATAGCTGCATCCAATGAGCTTCAAAATCGAGTCAAAGGAGATTGCCCTTCCAGGAGTCCTTCAACGGAAAAGCTAGGATTGGGTCTTTCACGAAGTCGCGGGCAGGCTGGGGTCTTGTCAGAGTGATGCTCTCTGCGCATCATTATATTTCGTTGTGTCAGCTGAGCATTTTCCTCTTATGGCTCCTCGTTTACTTATCGTCCATTAGAATCTTTATATAGATCAATATAGTGTCTGCGGGTTGTGTCGTACCGTCAACCACTGGGCGTTTACGTCTATTATCACGTGACGCAAGACTCGAACGAGTCGATGTCGTTCACTCAGCGAGTAATAATCCGTCAAGGACACCGAAAATGGAGTTTTGTATTTAAAGAAAAATAAATAATGGGTTCTATCACTCTATACCGTCTCCCTTCCAGACACTGATGCGAGTTCGTCTCGAGGGAATGCGAGACGCCACGGTCCGAGGAGGTCGTCGAAGAGTCGCCTCCCGCGATGGGAAACGACGACCTGAGTGTGGAATTCGATCTCCACGCGGATGCCTAGGCGTCGCATCTAGGAAGGGTCAGCGACGGTCCACAGCGCCCAAAATAGGGCTACGCACCAAGTTCTCTGCAGGGCAGACCACCTTCTCTTCAAAATACTTCCAGCCTACTCGCAGAAGGTAAATGACAGTTTGGAATAGCATCTACAGCCAGTGAGTGTGTGACCTTCCAGTACTTCTCGACATTGACTCACTGTTTTCGGCTTGGAATGGAGGTGAGAGCGTCGAAACGTGCGCGGGAAACTCTAGCGCCCGTGTCGGCTCACGATTGCACCCTTCGCGCTGACGCTGGTATCGTCAGTTGGTCGCATGCGCGGTCGGGAAGGTCCGGTTCTTTCAGTACAGTACTTTCGCTTGTACAGTTACTTCTCACAAAAGCGATTGCAGCCTCTCCGAAAGCACCAGGCTTGCGCTATCAAGACAGCAACGACATCAGTGCAGACGCCGCGCCTTGGACAACACTGATGGCAACTTGAAATAAACCGCCGCCCTGCTCCCTCATGACAACAGTCACCGACGCTCGCGGTGACGACGACGGTGACACTGCGCCTACCGTATCAAGCTTGACCGTCTCGGGTGTTCTTATTATAGCAAAATAACGCTGTATGTGCGTCACAGATTTCTCCATTTACTTTACCTGTACGAATAGTATAAAAATGTGTTATCGCTTTTGCCCTTTCGTTTCACGCGTGGTTTCCCCCGCTTTCAAAGCCTTTGCGTGCCTTCGATCAACACTCATTTATTGTTAACACTCCCATATCGCATCAAGGTCCTGTGCCTGAGTAGCACGTGCGAGTTAGTCATGGCGGTCCTTTCTTGGGTCATTTGCTTGAATATTCTCCTCCTTGTTCTCCTCCATAACCTATTAGATCTAGAAGTCTATTCTCTGTAGTCTGCGTTGCTACGCCCCCGATCTCCGACATGACTGCATGAGCATCCGAAGATATGCGCCGCTACAGGTCGTCCCAATCTTGATCCCGAGGATTCCCAACAAGGAGCAGGCACAGCATTGAAAACCAACTTCAGCCCGGTGCTACCTTACTAGGTACTAGTATAACGTTATCACGTAACGTCCGACCCGTAATGTGTGACAGAGTTGTGACAGTCGGACTGTGGATCGTGTTCGGACCCAGGAAATAGCATATCCGCGGGGCTGCGGGGCTGCTAATGGGAACAATGGTGAGAATCAGAAATATGGACCCTGGGATCACCTCTGAGTTAACCACGTTACCATGTCGTCGAAACGTTCACGCCGCCATGCTCCTCCATCGCCATCCCCGCGTCCCCACCAAAAGCACGCCAAGTACGAACATCGTGATACACCAACTGGTTCCGAGTCCCACTATGGCCCTCCTCCGGGACGCCAGCTCTCTCTCCGTCTGATCCCAGCAGAAGTGATAGATGAGCAGGATATCGACGGAAAACTAATGCTCATCCATAGGTTTGTTGGAGATTACATCAACTCACAAGGACCCGGCGCCAAAATCTTTGCCGGTTGGGAACAGTTCAAAGTGATCGCCCAACGTCAGCAATCACAGTTCCTTGGGTTGGTTAGCAAGGCAACAGGTCCAGGAGCGAACGATGACGACCGGGAGGCCTTGTTGCAACATGGTATGTGTTTATTTGGTATGGGAGATCAGATTACAAACAATATTTAAGACACATTTTGGGTTGCTTCATCTTCGTCCCGGCCCGAGGCCGATGAGAGAATAGCTTCTAGGGAATCGCAGGGTCAGGGTGAGTCTCAACCGTTTGGGTGTAGTGGCCTTAATTTCACTTTTACTCTCAGCTGTTGAGCGTTCTTGGACCGCAGATTTCGTCGGGAAGGGCCCGCTCCGGGCCCTTGAGAAGCATGTCGTGTACAGATGACGATGGGGAAGCGGTATGCTCGCTACTGCTCAATTGTCCAGTCATCTGGAATGGGCAAATCGCGCCTGTTGGATGAGTTTTCTAAGGAACATTTTCTGATCCCAATCAACCTGCGCCCGAAGGATGGCGAAGGTGTGTCATGTCCCTTTCATCTCCATAGCCTGCCAAACTCGCTTGTTAGGCTTCCCCCCCGCCGACGATGGAGTTCGCGAGTTCCTCACGAGCAATCAGGAGTATCAAGGTAAAAGCAGAAGCGAGTCATCCTACATCCGAGCACACTATTTCCTCAAAGCACTCTTTTGCGTCACCGCGGAGACCATCACGAAGTTAGATGCAGATTATACCCCCAGTGAAGGCGGTGCTAAGAGAACGTATCGCATTGACAAGTTCAGGGGTTTTATGTCAAATGGGCAAACTATGGGTTCCTCCGGGATTCAAAGAGTCAACTTTTACGGTGAGGTTGTTGACAAGGCAAAGGTACGTCGTACCTATGTTCTCCTCGCAATCCTTTCCAACTCGTCGGCGTTATTTTGAAGAAGGGCATCCTACGCGACACCAAGAGCAATAAGAGTAAGCCGGGCAACAAGGACAGGTCGCGCCAGAGTAAGCCGGGCGACAAGAGCAAGCTGGACGAAAAGAAGCCCGACAAACACGACAAGAACCTGATAGACGCATTCGAAAGCCTTCGAAGTCGAATCAACGATGATAGCCCTTCAATGGAAGAGCTACGACTTCCAGATGTCTTCCTTGTGTTCGACGAAGCCCATCCGTTGACGACGCCCTTCGAGTCTGAAGGGACGCAGAGCAATTTTGTTGAACTTCGTCGGGCACTTAGGGTACTCTCAGATGTGTCATTGTTCACATTTTTCCTCTCCACTACCAGGAAAATATCTCAATTTTCTCCGCCTCGTGGTCGTGATGCCTCCCACCACATGAATGATGGCGAACTCAAAACTCCCACACCCTTCATATATCTGGGCTTTGACCAACTCATGAGGAACCGCAAAGTCTTCGACAAGTACAAAACCCTCGATGATGTCACTTCGTTGGAGTGTATCGCCCATATGGGAAGGCCATTGTGAGCCGTAACTTATCGTATATTCCGGGTTTCTCACCTTTTGACAGGTGGGGCACATCTTATGATCATGGCGATGACCAAGTACGCCGCGGGTTGGTCCACTTTGCTTCCCTGAAGTTACTCTGCGGAACGTTCCCGGATAAGCTGTCAGAGGCTCAGAATCGTGCTGTTTTGTCGCAGCGGTTGCCTCTGGACATCAATAGCACGATCTACGTTCCGTTACCTAGCGACCAAGTGGAAAAAGAACAAGAGCAAATATCTAACCACATGCGCGTCTGCATGTCGATTGAAGACGGGATCGATACTATACGTGGCATTGCCGCGTCCGAGCCTATCCTTGCGGAGGCGGCATCCGTTGTTATGAGTGACAGTCGTGTCTTCAATCTAGTTGACGCTCTTTCTGAGGTTCTGACCGGATTCGGCATCAATACTGGAGATCGAGCAGAACTATTGGTCGCCGCGTTCTTCACATGGGCTCGTGACATAACAGCGGCGAAGCTTAACTCCAAGTTTTCAGGACAACTCTCACGTTACTTCTCCGTAGCGGACCTGTTTTCCTCCCTTTTCTCAGAAGCAACATACACGTCAATGTCAGGCGGGATGCCATCACTCTGTCACGCTAGATCTGCACAAATGTTTGGGCAGGTATTCGGCAACGCCTGGATGCATTTCAACCACTTCATCAAGCCACACCAGCGGAAGGTCTTGACGAGGCCTTATTTACTCGCATTCATGGCGCGTGGCGCAGCTGCGTTTGGTGCCACCGGCCAGCAGTGGCTTCGACGCCGTTTACCCGTTCTTGTATGGCGGTACTGACCTCGACGTCGATAAAGTTGGTTTCATCATCGTCCAAGTAAAGAAGAACGATACCAGCGAAGCAGCCCAGGACCAAATTTTCAAGAAAATGGACCCCTTCGCGTGTGGTTTGCTCAGTTTAGATAAACTAGAGCGAAGATTCCCTATCCCGATCATCCTGCATCGTTTTCGCACTCTGTAGTAGCAAAGCGTCGGGAGTCACTCACAAGACTTACTCATCACCGGCGATGGGTGCATCGTATGTCGATGAGAATGGACAACCGTACTTCACAACGTACGATTTCTGGTGCTCGGGAATCCATAAGGATTTTCTCAACCCCATCAAAGACTTCCCAGATAAGTGGATCGCGATGGCTAACAAAGCAGACTTGTGGAGGTCGTTCTACAACAATTCCCTTGATCCCAGCGTACTACGCTCCCAAACTCCCGGGAGTGGGCTTGATCCCTCTCATTTTGATTCTTGGTCAACACCTATCTCTGGGTCCGAAGACCTATTCTAACGTCAGTCACGGTCTGTCGAATATTGCACGCTCTCGTGTATGAAAGCCCCCTATTGACTCTGTGCAATACAGAACCGCATGCATCCTCGAGACCCCTTGCGTGAACTCCTTGACTGCTCAAACACATCTTCTCCGACCCAAGCTTCCCCTCATCAGCAAATTCCCGCGGAAGTCATAACGCGAAGTGACAGATCTCAGCTATTGTCATGATCCCAATTGGTCTAAATCATTTCATAATAAAGTTCATAATATCTGTGTTGTCGTTATATTGGTTCTACTGCAGTTATGTCTATATATTGTTGGAACGCAGCCGTAAAGTCAATGGAATGTGGTTGTAGTATTTCCGAGTCCACAGTTTACCAGTGCCCGCATTCATATCCAAATCTCTGTTGCCCTCTCCGTGAACTACCTCTGGCTCCATGTTATCCTTGATTTCGGTGTGATACATGGCTACTAGATCTCCAAATCGAGCAAGCTCCCTGACGTTGCTGGTCCTCTGAGGCATTGAAGTCAAGTGTCCGGTGATGGAATAAGGGAACGATGTCACGCATCCCATGGTCCCACTTGTCACAACTATTCAATTTCCCGAGTCACGGCCCCACCCCGTAATCATGAGCTCTAATCATGAACTCTGTCACCGGTACCTCATCAAGCGCATATCAACCCCGCTTATAAGCAAGCTTTGATGAGTTTTTGTTTCCGAATACTGTAGACCTTGATGTTCATACTCACTCCCTCAGTTGCAACCTGGGTGATGCGATGTGGTCTAATCGGTGGCGTCAGAAAGTCTGTCGCTTCGTTTGACGGGTCCACCCTCACCAGCCTCACCCACCATTTCTTCCTGTACAACCCCGTTCACAAGCACACAACCCACCACACCTTACTGTACTCTGGCCTCCACGCCTGCATCTATCTGCTGACCATGAGCTGGGTTTCGGTAAATGAAGATAAGTTTTTATTTTTTATTTCCATTTCGTTTCTCACTACACCGCAGAGCCCCTCGCCACCTCTCTCCACCTGTCCTCAAACCATACCTCTTCAGCGCATGCAAGAAGCGCACCCCGCGCCCACTCAAATCTCGCAAGTCCCCTTGCCATCTTCGTGCCTTGACCTCTCACACGCTTGCTCCCCGCAACACGCAGTGAATAACGGTTGGTGAAGGTGATGGCGAGTGGGAGTGAGCGAGGCGGTGAGCAAGAAGAGGGGATGACTTACATGAGGTTTCGTAGTGGTGGATCTTGAGGGAAAAGGCGAGCCTCGGCTCGATTCTGTCAAAGCGACCTTGACAACTGCGCGTCGCAGACAGGACCGGGTGGGCCTAGCCTGAGAAGGTGGACGACCAACGGTGTGTCGGGAAATTGTGACGCCGGTGAGACGCAGCCGTTTTCTGCATAACCAGTCAATGATTGGGGGACGCTTCCCTCGCCGCTCCTCCTTTCTCGAACCACGCCTCTCCAGGGCGTGCAAGAAGCGCACCCTGCGCCTCACCCCTCAAGTCTCACAAACTGCCGCCTCGCTACATGCAAGCCCATGGTCACCCGCTGTGAAAAAGCCTGCCGCGATGCCATGCCATCGCTGTGCACAAGTTTTGCTGTGACACCACCCCAATAGCGTGTAAGCCTCACAACGCCACGACACCCCGCCGCGACACTACCTCAACACAACACCCAAGTCCTTCCACAACAAAAGTGACGACGACGAGGCGGCAGCAGCAAGGTGGAGACGATAATGGCGCAGCTACCCGACCACGATCACAACAGAGTGACCGTGAGCCAAACCGTGACTGCGACGATGCAAGGTAACGGTAGTGGAGACAATCACGACCACGACAGGATGGTGGGGGCGGGCGGGTTATGGCGGTGCCAGGGGACACTTTTGATCCTGACATTGATTAGATACTATACTAAGAGCATTGTTTTCGATACTTACTAAGTACATATCACGCCAAAAATACATTTATGATCTACCAAACTCAATAAAACCCCAACCAGAGTATCAGTCGACAAGCGTCACCCAATTCTCGTTTTCTGCGACACAACAAGATTTTTATTTAAAAAAAAACGGTTAGAGATTGTTCATAAATAGCACTGGATAGTATATATAAAATTTGGATGAGATTAGAGACGAAATGAGTAAGAAACTTTGAGTGACCGAAGTCGGGGGGTGTATCTCATTTTACCACTTCGGAGTCGATTTGAGCACCCGATCTATCATGGTATTCTCTGACCACTTCAAGATCGCAGAATATTCTATGCATCGTGATCTGCATTTACGAATAGGAAGTTGTGCAACGTGCCAAGGGAAGATTCAGATAGATTTCGTTGTCCCTCATCTGGACAAACTGTACGAGTTGTACTCATGCGCCTCGAAGTGCGCCAACCGTATCGCTTCAATCTCTGCCTGGCCCAACCAAGGGTTCAACCAAGCATCTCGAGGATATGGCAAAAAGCCGTTCCTATGGATATTTCCTCGAGCCTTCTCGCTTTACCCATCAATTCGGAAGAACTTCTCTCGAGAAAACATGGCATCCCCACGCACCTAACTCACGAGTTTTTCAAGGCCGTTTGGGCATGACCTCGGCAACGAGTCCCCTCAAACCTTACTTAGCATCGTCGCCTGAACCGCCATCCACCCATGGTGGGCATACTCAGTCTATTGGTCTTTCGTTGCAGTCGGAGGACAGCGAGTGTAACTACAACGGTTTTTTGTGCCCAATACACTTTTCCTTCTTAGATTTGTGTCGATTCCACCCAGCAGATGGCATTGGCAAAGTCCGATGGCCCGCCGTCCCCCATGCTGGTGCGCCACGGATTGCACGATGTGCGGGTGCCTAGAACGTGGCAGTGTCTGGCCTTTCCGAGGGCACTATGCTCGCGCCATCAAGGCAGCAACAATAACAGTGCCACCGCCGCACCTAGGACAATACCACCACCGCTACCTGACTCTCTCAAGATGACAGGTACTGGCAGTCTTGAGGTGACAATGACGGTGACACTACATCATCAAAGCGGTGGCATCACGAGCCCCGAGCCCCAAGACGACGACGACGACGGCGACGCCACTGAAATGGCGTCCTCAAGGCGACGACCAGGATCTACACCTTCAAGACGACTACCGCGGCACGACCACCAACCCACCCCAGAACTGCGATGTCGGCGACAATGCCGTTACCTCACGTCCTCACACTGTCTGTCTATTCTCTCTCTTTTCTATCCCTCGCTATTCCAGGTTAGACTCTCAAGGACAGCAGTCGTGACAATCCCACTTACCTCAGACCCTGAAGGGGACGTCTGCCAGTTCAAGGCCCTCGAGAGAACGACGCCACGGCGCCAGCTAGCCCCAAGCTGACGGTGACGAGTAGATCTTCTCCCAACCGCCGTCTCATCGTCTCCACTCGCCCCGGGCCACTTTTCCCTTATCATAACAGCCGCCCGATTATTCATTCCTGTCGTCGCGGCTATTGCTCCGACAACCACCCCTACCGTTTCCTTGCAAAATTCCATTGACACGCCTTTTCTCCCTACCGGAGTCCTCCCAACTCCAGACGTCGCCTCCAAAATTGGTACGAGCCGCGTATGTCTTCTTTTTATATTAGCACTCTTCTTACTGACATGGGCCTAGAGTCGGCCTGTCAGGAAGATCCCAACAAAGGCATATATTTTCATCGTTGAGATGAAGACTTTCAGTCTTATGTGACAATGATAGTCAAAGGACAACGGTGACTTTGATCTTTGCACTACCTAAGATAGATTTTGTATTTTATTGGGAGTGGCCTCTTCAAAAATCGCTCAGAAATTTACAATCGACTGGAGTGGTATCAAGACTCAAAGATTCCCATCCTTGGGTAAATTAACTCCACCTGGAGCTACTGTACTATAACAACTCCTGATCTCGGACTGTGGTATGGCGTGACAAGGGTGTGACGGTTGTGATAGTCAGACTAAGACTTTCCCGATTCTCTCTCTCTGTTTTTAAGTCCCCTCGATGTCCCATACGTGAACTCCGTGACTCACACAGAACCTTTTGGGGATAGCATGTACACCTGAAAGTCCAATCTTACACAACTGTGACGGCACCCTCAGTACGTTTTCTCCTCTCACCGTATTATTCTTTGTGGAGCTTGAGCGTGGGTGATGACTTCGATTTGTTCTTCATGCTATTCCCTGACATTTTTGAAGCTTATTTCCCAACTCACCACTCTGCGCAGCAATGCCACGGTACAAACTGGACACACCTGCATGCCTCAGGCTCGTCGATCTGGCAGGCAGATGACCGAGACGACGGACAGCTGGTAGTCTTGACAAGGTAGATAGTGGATTGCTTACTCTGTAGCACTCTTTTGCATCGCTACGGAGACTCACGAAGATGGATGCAGATTATACCCCCAGCGAAGGCGATACTATGACAACCCATCGAATCAAAAAGTCCAGGGAATTCGTGTCGGAGGGGCAAACTATGGGTTCCTCTAGGCTCAAAGAGTTAACTTTTGCCGTGAGGTTGACAAGGCAGAGGTACGCCATACCTGTGTTCTCTCAATTATTTCTAACTCATCGGGGTCATTTTGAAGAACGACATCCCGAGCGACATCCTGAGGGACAAGAGCAAGCCGGCGACAAGGACCAGGACTTGATAGCTGCATCCAAGGAGCTTCAAAATCCAGTCAGAGATGATGGTCTTTCCAAGAGCCCTTCAACGGAAAAGCTAGCACTTCCAAAGATCTTCATTGTGTTCGACAAAGCCCATCCGTTGACGGTGCCCTTCGACCGACGGAATACAGAGCCATTTTGTTGAACTTCGTCGGGCACTTAGGGTACTCTCAGATGTGTCATTGTTCACATTTTTCCTCTCCACTATCGGGAAAATATCTCAATTTTCTCCGCCTCGTGGTCGTGATGCCTCCCACCGCATGAATGATGGCGAACTCAAAACTCCCACACCCTTCATATATCTGGGCTTTGACCAACTCATGAGGAACCGCAAAGTCTTCGACAAGTACAAAACCCTCGATGATGTCACTTCGTTGGAGTGTATCGCCCATATGGGAAGGCCATTGTGAGCCGTAATTTATTGTATATTCCGGGTTTCTCACCTTTTGACAGGTGGGGCACAACTTTTGATCATGGCGATGACCAAGTACGCCGCGGGTTGGTCCACTTTGCTTCCCTGAAGTTACTCTGCGGAACGTTCCCGGATAAGCTGTCAGAGGCTCAGAATCGTGCTGTTTTGTCGCAGCGGTTGCCTCTGGACATCAATAGCACGATCTACGTTCCGTTACCTAGCGACCAAGTGGAAAAAGAACAAGAGCAAATATCTAACCACATGCGCGTCTGCATGTCGATTGAAGACGGGATCGATACTATACGTGGCATTGCCGCGTCCGAGCCTATCCTTGCGGAGGTGGCGTCATTGTTATGAGTGCTCCAATCTAGTTAACGCTCTTTCCGAGGTTCTGGGCGGATTCGGGATCAATCGAGGAGAACTATTGGATACATCATGACGAACTGCCGAACCTCAAGGGATTGGGTCCTTCACGAAGTTGCAGGCGGCAAGGGGATCTTGTCAATGTGATGCTCTCTGCGCATCATTATATTTCGTTGTGTCAGCTGAGCGTTTACTTATTATAGTTTTTACTGGGCGTTTATGTCTATTATCACGTGACGCCCGACTCGGACGAGTCTCGAAGTTGTTCACTTAGCAAGTATGATATTGAAGATTGAGATGGGGTGCGCCTTTTTAAACATAATAACATATTCTATCACTCTATACCGTCTCCCTTCCAGCCACTGGCGCAAGTTCGTCTCGAGGGAATACGAGATGCCACGGTCCGAGGGGGTCGTCGAAGAGTCGCCTCCCGCGGTGGGAAACGACGACCTGAGCGTGGAGATCGATCTCCACGCGGATGCCTAGGCGTCGCATCTAGGAAGGGTCAGCGACGATCCACATCGTAAAAAAGGGCAACGCACCAAGTTTTCCGCAGGGCAGACTACCTTCTCTTCAAACAACCTCCAACCCGCTCGCAAAAGGTAAAGGACGATTTGGAATAGCATCTACAGCCAGTGAGTGTGTGACCTTCCAGTATTTATCGACGTCGACTCACTGTTTCAGGTCTGGAACGGAGGCGGGGGCGTAGTAGACGAGGCGAGAGCGTAGTAGACGAAGCGGGAGCGTCGAAACGTGCGCGAGAAAATCGAGCGCCCGCGTCGGCTCACATTCGTGTCCCTCGCACTAGCGCTGGCATCGTCAATTGGGTCGCATGCGCATGTTCGGGAAGGTACGGTCCGTTCAGTATTAATACAGTATTTTCATCTGTACTATCGCTCTCACAAAAGTGTTCGTAGCTTTCCGAAAGCTCCCTCTCTCCCTCTCGTGTGATTTTGGTTTCTCGTCGAGGTCAGGTCTAAACGAAGACACCCGACTTGTCACCTTCTCCGCGCTCTTTTCCTCGACTTCTTCAAGATCGACTCTCGTCTTTATTCCTCGATCCCGTACTACTAATTCTTTTGCCCTGTCTCTAGGTCTTTCCTTCGCGATTGTCGCTCGACCTTCGCAGAGGACCTCTGGGCTCAGTTCTCGCGTTTGGCTCTTCTCCCGCGCGAATGTCTTGCGCAATCCCGAAACCCCTCGAACCGCCTTTCCGATTCCCCAGCTTCCATCACACACATTCCCGACTCTCCCGACTTCGCGCGTCCCTCAAACTACTTCCCTCACGTGTTCGCCACTTCCACCCTCCTCCTGTCGACGTTTTCTCTCTCTTCCGAACCGAATTCGCTTGTGTACTTCTGCTCAGTTCTCACGTCTCGACTTGGGCTGCTGTCCTTCAAACCCCAACCCCTCCTTGTCCACACTCTGTCCGCGACTACTCACGCGCACTCTCGAGCACGTACAATGGTGTAAGGGCAGCTCGGTCCTTGGCCTCGAAATCGGCCATTTCCATTCATTTCGGTCCCCGCTGAGTCGTCACCTGTCCCAGACATCGCCACCAACTCGCCCACTCGTTTTCACTCGCTTCGTTTCGCCTCATTTCGCCTTTCTTCCTTCCCTCATCTTGTCTGCAAAACTGCCGCTCCTTACCTCGTTGTATATCTGTCTCTTTCGCCATCGCCGGACGCCCCTCGTTGCTTGCACCATCCTCATTTTAGAACTACAACATTCCGAGATCCTTTGAGTGTCCGCCAATTACGACGCCGACGGCCTCAAGTGTCCTATACCCCTGCCACCCAATCTTTTTCGTCATTTCCATCTCATCATTCGCGTCTTCACCCTCAGCCGATTGACGTGTCGTCGTCTTTCATGCCCCTCCTCCTTTACTACAAGATCAACTCTCTTCTCGTTTTCGCGATTCTGTTCTGCTAACTCCCTTCTATTCTATTCTAGATCTTTTGTCTTCGCAATTGTCTGCACGATCTTTGCGAAAAACTCTCGTGTTCGGCTCCCCCTCCTCGAACCCCTGTCTCTCCCGTTCTTCGACTTCGCTCCCTTCCTTCCTACATCCCCGACTCCCAACTCCTCGATTTCGTACTCGGCTCCCTCGCTCCCCTCTTGACCGGATCTGAGCGTGTACCGATCATGCTTGGTTTTCACATCCACACTGGCAGTTCGAGTGCGGTCCTGACGCTCTGAGTCAAAACTGGCAATAGACTCCATCAGCTGCAACCAGGCGACGCGTCGAGATGTGGGTGTAATATGTGGCGTGGGAAAGTCTGTCGACTTCGTTTGACTTGTCCACCCTCGCCGGCCTCACCACCCATTTCTAGTGAATAGCAAGGGTTTCTGTACCCGGGCGTGTTCGGCCCGGGGGTTTGGGCGGGTACGGGTACGGGTACGGAATTCGTGACCCTCACGAAACCCGTTACCCGTGTCACGGGTTCGCGGGTTTTTGCGGGTACACTTCAACGTTCAACACTGACTGTCAGCATCGACACGACGACAATCCGACACCAGCACTCGTCGACTGGACCCTCAAGCTAAGTTATTTCCTGTTTTCAACTAACCTATAACTAACTTTAACTTCATTTTTTTTTCCTTTCAGGTTTCAAACAGGTTCTCGCCGGGCCACCTCACCGCCCGCACGCCGGGAGCTGCCACCACCAACACGGCGCGGCGAGGCCACGACACCGACACTGACACGGTGTCCCAGCCTTACGGCATTGCCGCGAGGCTATGGCATCGACTCGGTCCGGCGACCCTACGACGTCAAGGTGACGCAGCGAGGACACGACACCCGAGGCCACGACACCGACACGGCGTCCCAGCGCTACGGCACCGCCGCGAGGCTACAACACCGACACGGTGCCCCGGCGTTACAACACCGCTGCGACGCTACCTAACACGGCGCAGCAACACCGCGACACCGACATGGCGCCGCGAGGCAACGACATCGACTCGGCGCTGCGAGGCCACGACATCAACGCGGCGCCGCAAGGCCACGACACCGACACGGCGCCCCAGCGCTACGACGCCGATACAGCGCTGCGGCGCTACGACACCGACTCGGCGCTGCGAGGCCACGACATCGACGCGGCGCCGCGAGGCCACGACACCGACACAGCGCTGCGGCGCTACGACACCGACTCGGCACCGTGACACCACGACATCGACACCAACGCCAGCGAAGTCAACAACAGGTTCAGAGAGGGATAGGGAGGGACATTCATAACAAGTAGTACAACGACTGTATTAAATACACATGCTAACGGTATCTGAACCAAAAAACAGACAATAGGTACTTTTGAACGCACGGGTCACAAGGGTGTAGAACCCTTGTGACCCTTTACTGACCCTTATCCGTTCGGACGGGTACCCTTACCCCTCGCTGCGGGTAAGGGTTTCGACGGGTACGGGTATGGGTACGAAAAAAAAACCCGAGGGGCCACACACTACGAGTCATGAGTCTCGACTTCAAGAGTCGCTGAGTCATGACATCACGACATCGGGTGTCGCGTCGAATGTATTTCCAATGAAACTCTTGAAAATATGTGAATAATATTAAGAATAAATTTTACAGTATCTTTTTAATGCATGTATTGTGTTCATTGTGAATGACTTTGATAAGCACACACAAATCCCATGCCTGGATACATTATAAATGTAATTAGCATGTGTTGAGCATTGTCACCCTTGATTTATTGTGGACTACATTGTGAATGAGATCACAATGTATTGTGCACTTATTTTCAAAGCTTTTTTGAAATATGTTTTCCATTAAATTAGCATAAAAGATGGCTTAACATCACATAATGCCCACAGTGTATGCTTCCGCGCACGGCATCGTTTCTGAGGCATACTCGCCTCTGATGTATGCTTGCCTCAGGCCTGAGTGTTCTGTTCTGATTGGATAAATAGCCCAATCACGCACCAGTCCGGAGGCCCCGTGGACAAACCACTCGATGAAATAGCTCAGAGACTCGGTGCCACGACAGACCAGGTCTTACTGGCCTGGGTCAGAGCCAAAGGTGCTGTTGCTGTCACGTACGTACCCCGGGCTACGTTCCCCGACGTCTCAGTTGATGTTGTCTCTTTCCTCAGGGCGAGCTCCAAGAAATTCAGATTGGAGGGTTATCTTGCCGCAGGGGACCTAAGTAAGCAATAATCCCCTCTGCTCGCAACTGGCTTAGACATCTCTCGCCCTGTAAGAAATCTCCGCGGCAGACATCGAGGCGATCGACTCGGCCGGCGCAAAAGGCGCGCGCTAGGGAATCTTCGTCTAGTCTGTGCGCGCCATCGCCGAGCTGATGCTCTTTGGCGCTGTAGCATTCCGCATCTATACGTTCTTTGCATAATCCTGAGCCAGGGAAAGAGCGTGTAATTGCATGTATGTTGGCTCTTAGTTAGGCTGAGTACGCTGTATATTGCTTGGAAATCCAACGAGTCCGAGAGAGCTATACTTGTCCTGTCCGTTACGCGCACGCGTCGCACCGATGTTTACCGTCGATTGAAGTGCCCATCTGAGTCTGCATACTGCTGCATGGATGCAAATACGAGAAGGCTGAGCGCGGGAAGGCCACTTGGCCTGCTCGCCGAGTATGAGTCGATGTACGCTTGACAATATATCTAGGAAATATCCCTTTTTGCGTGTCTGGAAAGTCGGCCATATTGGCCACATCTGGGAAAACGGGAAAGTTGAAATTTACCGTATTATTACAAATTACACCAAATTTATCAAAATACACTAAATTTTCCGAAATTTTCCAGACGTTTACGAATTTTACAGCGGCTCATAGAGTGGCCCAGTAAATTTTCCATTAGTTTGCAACAATACAACTAAATGAAGGAAAACTGTACTAAATTATGTGACTCGGAGCAGTGCCAGTGGCCAGGGGCCGCACAGTGAAGGAGGGATGGAACTACTAGAGTTCGCACTGTGAGCAACCAGAGCAGGGGCAGTTTGTAGGAGACCTGGGACCGGTGAGGTCGTGTCGATATGAAGTGAACGACTCGGGGAAGATGTGACTTGGTGAGGTTGGGTCCGAGTCGACATTGTGTTGCACAAAGATGGTCAGTAAGGGCGTCGTAGTGCTCTTAAGTTGCTATGAGGCACCATAGTGGTCCTAAGAGTGGTCCACGCTCCACAATAGCAAGAAGACGGCAAGTATGACGGCGCCAAAGAAGGTACCTGACATCACTTGTCGGCTTCAGCCGTGTGCAGGTGTACAGTAAGGTGCTAGGGGGTGGGAGGAACCACTGTGTCGGCGTCGTAGCGACACGACGGGGTTCGCATGCCGTGCCAGTGTCGCTGCGTCCAGCGGGGCTTGCGTGCCGCTGTGTCGGTGTCGTAGCGACGTGGCGGGGCTCGTATGCCATGCTGGTGTCGTAGCATCCAGCGGGGCTCGCATGCCGCTGCCTCGGTGTCGCAGTGACGCGGCAGGGCTTGCGTGCCACAATGTCGGTATCGTAGCGACACGGCGGGGCTTGGAGGCCGCGTCAGTGTCGTAGCGACACGACGGAGTTTGCGTGTCGCCGTGTCGGTATCGTGGCGTCGGGTTGCATGCCATGTTGGCGCTGTGTCGCAGGACTCACTGCAGCTTGGCGGCTTGAACGCGCAAGGCGGAGGCGGCATGAGAACATCAGGCTGTTTGTGATCTAGAAGAAAAAATTGTAGTTAGTTGAATTAAAGGATAAGAAAGAGCACTTAGCTTCTTGAGGGTTCCCTGGGCCAAAGGTGTCGACGAGGTGAACGTTGGACAATGGTCATGATGGTCAGTATTGACACGTTCCAGTCCGGCAACCTGCGTACCCGCGAAAACCCGCGAACCCATAACAGGGTACAGGTTTCGCGCGGGTCACAAATTGTTTACCTGTACCACTCCCGTACCCGCCCAACTCCTTTGGGCTGTACCCGTGTGGGTTCGAAAACCCTTGCCATACACTAGGGAAGTGGAAGCGTGAGAGCGTAGGAGAAGCGATCTGATCGCTGGGTTGTTCGTTGTTGGATCTCAAAGTCACGTGGGAACACAGGGTGCAAGTTGCCAAAGTCGCGTTCGTTGGTTCAAGCGTGGGAATCCTTTCCATTCCTGGATAGCCAACCATCTCAGTTCGAAAAAAGACCAACTCAGTTCCCCCACCAACGCATTCCATCTTCTTTCCCCTCCACACACTCTCCACTTGTCCATTCTGCCACAATCGTCCCGTCCCCACACAGCTGCTGTGGCACAACACCCGCAGCCACCCACGGTCCTGCCAACATGTTCTCAGTGGTACTGATCCCCAAGTCACTGCCACGTCATCACTACCGGTACGTCTGCCTGAACCCTCCCACTGTTTCCACTCTCCAATAACTAATTGAGGGGCCGCTTCCTTTATAGTCTACTGATGCTCTAGTCCGGCGACCCATGGCCACGTCATCACTACTGGTAAGAAATTTGCAGCCTCTTGAACCATTCTGCTTTCCCCCTCCATTCCGCTGACTATGGCCCTTTTACAGACTGGCGTGCACCTGCTGTAGGTCAAGACAGTGCCTGCGCTGCCACCCTGAACAAAGATGAGTTTTAGTCCACGTAAACTTAACAGCGCGCTAACATTATTGCAGGATTGCACAGTTGCCCTGATACCACACCCACTGCCGCCAATACTGTGGTACCATCATGGCCGCCACCCCACACGCGGCGTACCTATCCACATCGCTGGCGCCATCCCCACCAAGTCATGTGCGCTCATAGCAACGCAGCAGTGACGATACCACCGGTAGGTCACATGTACAAATGACGGCAACCACACCTTTCTGACCACGGCAAATAGGCGATCTGAACCGGTGAGACGACAGTCACGTGACAACGTCGACAATTGACAATGCGATGGTGCTGACAACCACAAAACTGGCGCAACAATAATAGAGTACCTCCTGTAGTTAGTTATCTTTGTATACGACCTTGTAGTCGTTTTTGCAGATTAATAATAAATGTAATTGCTTTTCACACACAAGTCATCGGAGGAGTAAGGAATGCTATGATAAATACAAGGTCCATATCAAGTATACTTTGCATTATTTGTCGACATGTATGGTATATTTAGCATTGTTTTTGTTTAAATCTGCAGTATATTTGAAAATTTACGGGCCAACCTTTTAACTCGCTAATTTTCCACGCACCAACTAAATTTTGTGATTGTGACACAATTTCGCAAAAATTTTCAAAATTTTGCATAACCACACTAAATTCAGAAAACCCCATTTCCCAGATGCAGCGCTTATTCTCCATTTCTCTTGCTGCGCTTCCCGTGTAGTCATAGAATATTATCCACCCCTACATTCAGAAAGACCACTGGCAGTTGATACGCCGCAAAAGACCCGGAAACCAACTTGGCTGTCGCCGATTGGAGGGCACAACCTGTGTTCAGCCAATTATGTTTTCAGGTACCTGCAAGAGAGAGACAGGCCCACACCCATAAGCATTTTGAACGGAGATTGCTTCGTCGTTTCGGACGTCCAGGCGTTCAGAGTATATTGTGCGATTGGCAGCCAGTCAGCCCAGTCGTTTTGATGATAGCCGACGTAGATTCGAAGGTATTGCTCGAGTCGTTGGTTGGTGCGTTCTGACTGGCCGTCTGCCTTTTGTTCGTGTCGCGTCAGGTCGCGAGTGGCAGCCCTCAATCAAAGTGCCTGCCTCCGTCTATGCTAATCTGGGCATGGGCGTCACTCCGTCAGCCGAAAGTAATGAATGTGAGGCACTCACTGCTTGTCCGGTGAGAAGATGAGACTCCTTAGACGTGAGGAAGGAAACTAGTGCGGCGATGTCATTGGGGACACCCACGTACCCCACTGCGGCGGTTTTCGAGAGCTGCAGATATCAGAAACGCTACGCAATGAGAGAGGTGCGCACTTGGTCCTTGAGTACTCCGGAGGGAGTGCCCTCCAAGGGCACGCACTACATCTAACACCATAGTCTTGACCTGCTGCTCACTGCTCACGTAGGCCAGGATGCAGTGTGCGCGACGGCCGCGGGCCGCAGCTTCTTCCGCAGCAGTCGCTAGCATTGCCTCGCACGCAGGTATGTCATTAAGGGCGACGTCGAAGCCGTCCGATGCTAGACGCAGAGCGATGGCGCGCCCGATGCCCTGACTGGCACCAGTGACGAGAGCCACTCCTTTTTCTGCTATTATGGCCATATGTACTGCTAGGGGAGTCGTGGGGTAGTATAAACCGGGAGAGGTAACCAAGGGGGGTCAAAAATGTCGCTCCCTGACCCAGGGCTGGGGGGGGGGGTCAACCAAAATCCCTTAAAAAAATTTAATATTTTCCACTTTATGACCCATGGCAGGGGGGTTGGGGGCAAGGTTGGGGGGGGTCAACCAAAATCCCTGAAACACTTTAAGGTTTTGGGCTGTCTTGTTAGTTCAGAGGGTGCACAAAGGGGGTGCATTTGTTGCTCATAAGCTCTCCCAAGCCCTCCTCTCACTCACTGTCAGGTCCATCTTGGAGTCACACTGCTCACTTGTGGCCCCAATTTTTTTCCTTTTTTGGTATAAGTTTCCTTTTTTAGGTGGTACATGGGGGGGGTCAACCAAAATCCCTTAAAAAAATTTACCTACCCCGTGCAATTTTTAAATAATTTGACCCCCCTTGGAGGTAACTGGAGCGCTTGACATCGCCCTTGGGATTTATAGGGTACTGGGAGGAGACCCTAATAGATGAGGATTGAGTTGACCAGTTGCTGGGATCCCAGGTCAGCGACTCCTTAGCATGTGTCAGGTTGGTGTCAGGTTGGTTTCACCAGGGGTCCCACTTCCATGTCCTCGTTGGTGTCATACTGTGACTGAGTCCTGACCAGTCTGACCAAGGGGGGTGCAAAAATGTAATATTGTAAATGGGGTACAATTTTCCCATAAGCCCAAGGCGAGGTGGGGGGGGGGGGGGCCGTAATCGAGCGCTTATATAAATATGGTACTATTTTCTCACGATTTCCAAATGCGGCATTATGTTCTCACCACGCTTACGTTTCAAAGCACCTGCATCGCTCAACCTCACGAGTCCAGCCCCAGTTCGGCAGGGACGGAAGCCCCACACACGCAAGGTGGTACTAGGTATGTGATCACATCTTTGTTCATGCACTTAGTGTATACCAAGGGTTTCTGAACGCAACACGACGACGACAACTGAACGCTCAAGCTAAGTTCTTTTCCTTTCCTCCTTTTAACTAACTAACTACAATCTCATTCTTTTTTCCTTTCTAGGTTCTCACCGCTGCCTCAGTACCTCCACCTTACCGCGCGCGGGCCCGTAGCAGCCACCTCCACCTGGAACCTCGGTATGCCGTTGCCGCCTCGTTATGGCGCACCAGAGTCTTAGCATGGCACTGGGGTGTCGCCACATTGCATCGACACGGCGTAGGAGTGACGCTACGACACCGGCACGGCGCCCTAGCATGACGATACTGCCGTTGCGCTATGACGCCAACACGGCGCGGCGACACTACGACAACGACATAGTCCGGCGATGCTACGACAGCGGCGCGGTGTGGCAACACTACAACAGCGACGCGGCGTGGCGACATTACGATAGCGGCGCGGCGCGGCAACGCTATGACTCGGACGGAAACGCAGCGCGGGAACGCTATAACAGTGACACAGCGCGGCGACGCTACGACAGCAACGCAGCGTGGTGATGCTACGACACCGACGCGACGCCGCGACGCTACGACAGTGACGCAGTGCGGTGACGCTATGACAATGACACAGCGCGGTAACACCTCAATAGAGACGCAGCACGGTGACATTACGACAGCAACGCGGCGCGGCGATGCTACGACACCGACGCAGCGGCAACGCTATGACGCCAACATAGCACGGCAACACTACGACACCGACGCTACGACACCGACGCAGCGCGGCGACACCACGACACCGACACGGCGTGGCGACGCTTCAACACTGCCACGACACCGAGGTGGCCTGGCACCGTGTCACTACGACACCCACGGCAGCGAGGCGAGCAGCGAGGTTCAGAGGTATGCAATTTTGTAGCTTACAAGTAGTACGGTAACTGTATACAAAACATGCATGTACATGGGCTCTAAGTAAAAATGAGTAAATCCTTCTGTGAACCCCTACAGGTTTTCTGTACCCGCCGAACCTAACCCGCCAATACCCGTACCCCTGTGGAGGGTTGCGGGTTTTGACGGGTACGGGTACGGGTCGAACAAAATTCACCCGAGGGTTACCCGCGGTGACCACTAGTTCAACTTGCGTACGACGGTTCTTCCATATCGCCGCCATTGCTTCTGTCTCCTCTGGTGTTATTTTCCAGAG
Source organism: Lactarius pseudohatsudake (assembly GCA_021525015.1). Classification (NCBI taxonomy): domain Eukaryota; kingdom Fungi; phylum Basidiomycota; class Agaricomycetes; order Russulales; family Russulaceae; genus Lactarius; species Lactarius pseudohatsudake. The sequence continues at coordinate 15,313 of JAKELH010000476.1, read as the reverse complement.
GTCCGCTTGGAGACCTAAGCTCGGGCCCAACACTATCACTATGTTTGTTCAAGTTCCTGAGCCACCTCCGTTTCAAGCATAACTAGCCCCTACTGTATGCGCGTTTCCTCAGCTTGCGCGTTTCTCATTGATGCCCACTAGACGCCCACCAAGCGCCCGTCCGCAAAAATCTTTTAACGACCCCTTGGACGACCCTCCCTCCCTGACCCCATTTGGGCGCTTAGCGGTTCCGCTCCCCCCTTGAGTCTGACACTTTTCCCGTGTTTGTCTGGCCTCCATAACTGCATTGAATATTCCATAACATACCTTCATCCGCTACGAGAGCCAAGATCTCCAAGTTACTGCTAGTATCGCAATTATGCTGCACATGTGACAGCTCAAAGACGCTGCAGCGTTTTTGAGCTGTCACACGTGATGTGCAGATGCTGAAAAGTTCCAAATACTTGACAGAATTTCCTAACTAGGCGTCGACTTTGTCGACTTTGACCTTGCTTGGCTTGCTTGCAAGTATGTTGATGTGGCTTGTTTGTTTTAGAATCAAAGTGACGAGAGGATTATGTAACGCGTCACTCGGAAGTGCGCGCGCGAGAAGAAAGGGAAGTTGTCGAGTCAAGATTGAGCAGCAAGGCGCGAGAGATATTGGAGGCATGCATCAGGAAAACCCATGTTTTACTTAGCTGAACTTTCTGTTCCTTTTTAAGGGAAAAAAAGGACCCTCTCAGAAAAGGACCCACTACTTGCTAAAAGAGATCCCCTCTTCTTTTTCTATACTTTTTATACTTTTTAGGCATATTTCTGGGAAAATTTTGGATTTTGGTCCGATTTTGGTCCGATTTTTTGACATTTTGGTCCGATTTTTTACCATATATGGAAAGTTTGGGACCAAAAAATTAAGTTTGGTCCGATATTTCCATTTTTGGTCATTTTATTTTGTCCATTTTTGGTCATTTGGTACTCTACTTATCCTGTACTTTTTTTGGCAGTTCAGCAAGTAAAAAAAAAAGAAAGAGGGATGTCTTTTTCTTACTTTTTCTTCTTGTTTTCTGAAAAGAATGGAAAAGAATGGAAAAGAATGAATAAGTAAAGAGAGGGTTTTCCTGATGCTGCGGACGGTTTAGAGAACACGAATAGGATAGTTCATTCACAGTCAGAAGGCGTACATTTTATACTACTAGACTTGTGAGGATTTGTAAGTAAAGAATCAGTAAAGTATCATGAGACATCAGAAAGGGTCGTTAACGCATCGTATAGTAACGGGATCATGAGGGCTGGATCGAGTCGTAATGTCATAGTGACAAGTCATAGGTATGGGACACAGAAGGAACCAAGGCGAGGAAGGCAGTGGATGAGGAGGAATTGAGGCGACGAGACTGGTACAGTGTGGCGCCCGAGCCGTGTGACTTCGGGCTCGGCGTTTTACGATCCAGCCGGATCGTTCGCGCCGTAGGGCAAGGGTTCAGAGTCGCGTGTGATGACGAAGAAGAGAGCAGAGGTATACTCTGCGGGAAATGGACGAGACGAGAGGGAAAGCGTTAGTTCACTCGAGTTGAGCAAAGCTTAGCTGGGATTTATCAAAGTTTAGACAAGGCTACTACAGTCATAACGACCTCGTACTTATACTCGTACAAACTGGTGTTTATCGTGACTATTTTCTGATATACGAGACGCGTAAGCGTATGAGACATGAGACGCGTCAGCCTTTCCTACTGTGGATTTCCAAGTACCTGCTGGCAGCCACGTCACGTGTCACGTGACCGTGACACAGCCCCCTCTCTTGCCCGAGGCGTCCCGCCTTCTACTTCGCTAGTCGGGAATGAGCGACGGCGACCGATGTCGGCGCGGCTGTAAGGTATGAACCGAGTTGCTGTTGTCGGCAGAGAGCTGGGTAGGCGATGAGTACAAATATCTTCGAAACGGGGATGTCTAGTGGGGACGAAACAGCGGGACCCTTTCAGACAGAACGAGTGAGGTTTGGGGCAATCGCGCGATGTGTGTTGGTCTCCGCAATAGAGACAGTGTACGTCGCGGGGAGCTTCATCATGTAGGAGTGGGAAACGAGCAGGTGGAACACGAGGCGATGGGATCAGATTTTGTAGAGGGGGTCGAGGTGGGACGGGGCGAGGCGCGACGTCCGCGAGGTGGTCTAGATGGGCTCTGTGCTTACGGTCGTTCGAACGAGGTTCGTCGATATGGTAGAAGTCGAGTCCACGAGGAAGGGGTTGCGGTAGGAAGGGGTAGATTCGAGATGCAATGTTAGCTTCGCGAACGCGATTGTCAATAGCCTCTGCTTCGACCAACCAGTCGTTCCAGATGTTGTCTAACTCCCTCATTCGTGCGAATAGATCGCATTTCCTCCGCACCAAGATGCGAAGACGGTGGATATCTGCAGCCGCCCCCGGGTCAGAAATAAGGGCCAAGGCCCGATCGACATCGTTCTTCGCCGGGTGTTCATCCATAAATAACGCTAACGAATGTCCCGATTCCACTTCGGCGTTCGCGCGAGCTGGTCTAGGGATGGCGTATAGTGGTTTGTAATATTGCGGTTTGCCCTTCCCTTCCGTACCCAGGGCGACGGGTTGATCTTTCTGGTTGATGGCGAATCTGATATACGTCGCGGGTCCCCTAGTACCGTCTTCGAAAAGGATTTCGAATGAGTAGGGTTCCGTGGGTCTTACGATCTTCCACCCTGGGCCTGGATGTTCTGGCCGAGTAGGTTCTGCCAATCTGAATGATGGAGGCGACCTAAACGCCCCTTCGTCCCATTCTCTCTGCGCCAATGTCACCTCAGGGAGAGGTCTGACCCGCTCTCTGGCGTCGTCACCTGGGTCGTCAGTTACCGGTCCTGCCCCACTGCTGTGGACCGAGATTGGTGCGGGAAGTGGGGCTGTGTTTCGCGGAAGTTCTTCGATCGACTCTTCGACGGGTTCTGGAACGTCGTCAGGGTAGATTCCGTACTCTCGGATCGCCTCCTGTGCCATCTCCTCTCTTTTCTCTCTTCTCAGTCGTTCTCGGCGGTGTGCCCGTACGCGCGAATGGCGACGCCAACGTCCGTCAGCCTCTTGATATGTTGCGTAGCCGAACGAGTCTTGTTTGGTCGTAGGCGTGTCGGTCCACGCGTCATGGTCTGCGGGGACCCAAGCCCAGTCGTTGACATGACGCTCGATATCTTGCCGGATGGCGAGCGGGAGTTCGTTGTCGGGGACGAAATAGTGCTGAGGAGGATGTCTGGGGTGAGGTTGAACGAGGGGATCCATCGTGATGCAGTTGATGCTCTGACTTGTTACAGCCGTTCGCTCTTTATATTCTTGGAGTAGGTCTGGTGCGTGTACGTCAGTCGCGTTCTCCCAACTGTCGTACCCGTCGGCAAATCCCTTCCAGTGGACGAGGTACTGGAGTATCCATTTACGTCCTGTTCTTCGCTCGCCTCGTATTTCTTCTACTTCCCACTCTTCTTCACCATCGATAATGTCTGGTGATGGTTCTTCGAAATTTGCTCCGTGCATCTGTGTCTTGCGATAGGGCGTTAGAAGAGAAGCGTGGAAGACGTTATGTATCTTCCACTGCACTGGCAGCACCAATCGGTATGAGGTCTTTGACACGACCTGTGCCACCATGAAGGGGCCATACCGCCGAGGCGCTAATTTGGCCGTTGGGTGTGTTGTTCGTAAGTTTGTGGCTTCGAGCCAGACTTTTTGTCCGATGGGGTACTGTTTGTGTTTCGATTCTTTTACCCATGATTCTTGCGCTGTTCTCATGGCCAATGCCGCGCGTTCTCTTACTTCTTTGAGTCGTTCCAGTCGTTTTGTCGCCTCTTGCGAATTCGTTTGGGTATTAGAGGGTTGATGGATACGCGGCGTGAACCCGAAGAGAAGTTCGAACGGAGCTTGTTTCGTCGTTTCCGATTTCCAAGCGTTCAACGTATACTGCGCGATCGATAGCCAGTCTGCCCAGTTATCGTTGTGGTTGCTGAAGATGCGGAGATATTGCTCTAGTCTCTGATTTGTTCTCTCAGATTGTCCGTCCGTCTGCGGATGGTAGGCGGTACTAATGTTTTGTTCGATTTGCAACTTCTTCATGAGTTCTTTGAAGACCCGTGCTGTGAATCGCGGATCTCGATCTGAAATTACTTTGGTCGGTAGACCATAGTGCGGGAGTACGTGTCGGAGGTATAACACCGCCGTTTCTACTGCATCCATGGCTTCGTTGCAGGCCAGGAATATGCTAGCCTTGGTACAACCTTGATCGGTTATCGTCAGGATGGTATCGTATCCACGAGACTTCGGGAGCTTTGTAATAAAGTCGAGCGCAATTGTCTGGAACGGGAGTTGCGGTTCTTCATGCGTAATTGGATAAATCGGTACCTTTTGCTTTCCCGGTAGGTTTTTATTTGCTTGGCAAGGAGCGCACTCGTTTACGAAGTCTGTTACGTCTTTTTTCATGCGAGGCCACCAGTAATGTTGTTGTATGGCTGCTAATGTCTTAGTTATCCCTGGATGTCCAGCGGTTGGAACATCGTGGAACGAGGTTACCACCCCCCGTTTAAGAACAGCGTCGTCCACGACGGCCAGACGGTCGAGGCGAAAAAAGAGGTCACCCGCGAGGTGAAGAATACCGCGAGAGACGAGATCGAGAAGTGCGGGACGGTGGGCGGATTGAGCGGCGCGGAGACGGTCGTCCAACGTCGAGAGAGCGAGGACTGAGATAAACAAGGAAGGCGGGAGGACGAGGACGTCGTCGTTATCGGGGAGGTCCGAAGGGAGGGAAGACAATGGGTGACGAGACAAGGCATCTGCTTGAAGAAGAGGGCCCGGTCTGTGGACGAGCCGGAGATCATAATCAGCGAGAATATTGACAAGACGTGCGACGCGGCGACTGATGCGCTGCGGGTGACGGTAGTGCAGAAGGTTAGCGTGGTCCGTAAAGACAGTAACCGGGTGGGGGCCGCCTACGAGCAGGTGGCGCCAGTGTTCGAGACCACGCACGAGCCCGAGGAATTCGCGATCATAAACGTCGTAATTTCGCTCCGTGTCATTGAAAGATTGGGAGAAATATCCGACGACCTGTGCTTTCCCGCGTAAGTCGCGTTGAGTCAAGATCGCCCCGAGTGCGAATGCGGAAGCATCCGTTTGCAACTCGTAAGGTGCAGTGGGGTCGGGCTGTCGTAAAGCAGGTCGACTAGTCGCGATGTCGAGGAGTTTTGTCAGAGACGTGGTACACGCCGGCGTCCAGTGAAAAGGGGCGTCTTTTTTGAGGAGCGCGTTCAGGGGTCTTGCTATCGCTGCAAAGTTTGGAATGAAAGGCCTTTGGTAGTTGAGAACCCCAAGCGTGCTGCGTACTTGACGCACGGTGGAAAGAGTCCGAGGCCAATCCCTGAGCCCACTGACTTTGTCGGCGCCCATGCGGATGATACCACGATTGATCGTCATTCCTAGATAGTCGATTTCGTGTACTTCGAATACACATTTCGCTAATTTGAGGAAGTAGCTTTCTCGTTTTAAAATGTCGAGGACCGCGCAGACAATTTCGCGATGTCTATCGAGGTTGTCAGTGGTAGCGATCAAGATGTTGTCCATGTAGACGTAGAGTTCCCCAGGGTATTTGTCGAGCAGATGTCGCAGCATTCGGTTCATAGCCCGAGAAAACGTCGAGGGAGAGTTTGTTAGTCCGAAATACATGACCAGTGGTTCGAACAAGCCTAGAGGAGTTTTGAATGCTCCTTTCCATTGATCGCCGTCCTTGATGAGGATGTTATTATAGCCCCATCGTATGTCGAACTTGGTAAATAGACTTTTATTGCCGAGTGAAGTCAAGATATCACTGATCAACGGTAGCGGGTATTCATCGTGAACCGTCCATGCATTGAGCGCTTTGTAATCTTGTACAGGCCGGAGGGAGCTGTCTTTCTTTTTTATAAAGAATAGTGGCGAGGTGTACGGTGACTTAGATTCACGTATATACCCTTTCGCCAGTTGCTCGGACAAGAAATCGCGAAGATGCTTCAATTCAGTTACGTTCATCGGATACACTTTAGTGCCTAAGTGACTAGGAGCCCCTTCCTTTAGTTCTATAGTGTGATCGTCTATACGTGATGGCGGGAATCTCTGAGCGGCCGTTTCCGAGAAGACCACTGAGAAGCCTTCGTACGCCTCGGGTAGTTCCGTCGTCTTCTTTACGCCTGCGGCCATGGCCATCTTCTGGGCTATCGTCTCGTTAATCGCTTCTCCTCCTTGGCTAATGGTCATCGGCCCCCCGTTGTACGTTCGGGCTGCCCAGTCAATCGATGGCTCACGAGTCTGAAACCAAGGGATACCGAGGATTGCGCGGCACGAGCCAAGGTCAGTAACGAAGAAATTGAAGATGTGTTTGCTGTCGCCATCGATAAGGGTAAGTCGGCATTTCTGTTCCAGTACTCCAGCTGCATTGATCGTTCCATCGGCATTTCGAATATCGATTTTCTCGGTGGCTTCCGCCGTGAAGCCTAGGAGACGAACCGCTCCTCGGTCGATGAAGTTGCCGCTTGCTCCCGAGTTTAGGAGGAGGAGCAGCTTCTGGTTCGTCCCTCTGACATCGGCCGTGATTGTTACTGAATGCTCTCTAACACTTTGGATAGTATTGACCATGAGGTCGTCGTCGTCTCCTCCAGCGCTGAGTAGGAGCATCGAGATAAGTTCGTGTCTAGCGGTAGAAGACATGTTCAGGACTGCTGCCCGGACGTTATCGTCGGTGAGTGTTGTTGTCGCTGGTGTTTCTGGTAGCGTTGTCGAGGCATCGACTGTATTTACACGCTGCGCCCTTGGTGGCGAGTTTCGTTTCTTCGGACAGTTCGCGGAGAGATGTCCCTGGACCATGCAGCGGAAACATCTTCCTTCTTTTTGGCAACGCAACTTCTCTTCCTCTGTACGCTTCGTCTGCCACGCCGGTTTCGTGGACCCAGTCTGGATGTTGTCTACGTCCATCGGAACTACTTGGTCATTACGCGGCGATGGTCGTAGGACTTTCGTGGGTAAGACTGGTTGCGTGCTTGGTTTTCCCGTAGTAATGTTGGCGATGGCATTGGAGATTGCTTTGAAGCGTTGCGATTCTTCTCTTGCATAGTCGTGCCATTCCGACATTTTCTTTGGCATTGGTTGTCTGCGTAGACAGCTGACTATGAGTCCTTTCTTTGGGCCTTTCTTGAAGAATTCTATAGTGCCATTGGCGTCAGGATCCCATTTTGCTGCGGTGGTAAGACGGTTGAATTCAGCAATGTATCCGTCGATATCATCCCCTGTCATAGTGAGTGACATTAACTTTTGATGGGCGTTTTGTTCGCTTAACGTATCGGTCCAGGTATCTGTGAATGCCTTTTCGAAGTTCGTCCACAAGACCTCGTCCGTTTCTGCGAGCGCGGGCACCGCTGTGGTTATACTGTTGTCAAGATCTTTGCTAATCGTTGCGGCCCAGTCGTCGACTGTCGGTCCGCGGATATAGGTCAGCGCGAGGCTGACGCGGCTATAGGGGGACATCATCATTTCATGGTGTCTATTGATGCGCTTGTATTGGTAGAATTCGCGCAAGAATTGCACGCTTTTTGCTCGATCGCCGGTAAACTCTTTTGGAGCTAGTCCTTTCAATGAGCCGTTATTCGTGGATGGGGCTGCCATCGTAGGGATCGGAGCAGAGATTGTTGGTGGAGGGATTGTTAGTTGGATGGGACGGGGAGGGGATTGATGAGCACGTCTCTTTCCCTTCTTTCTTTGTGATGACCCTGAAGAATTATCGTCTTCTAGAACGTTCGTGTTGCGCCAGACGTGAAGGTCGACTTGCGTGTTTCCTTCGAGTTTCAAACCCCACAGGTTCGGGTTGTCGATACGACTAACATTGTGTGTGTACCAGGTATCTTCGTGCGGGTAAACTTCGTACCACGCGTCTTCTGCTTCAAAGAACTCGACGTCGACAGCCTGCTCTCCAGAAGCGATTACACAGTATCCGCGAGCGTTTTCCCAGACCGAGCCTCCGCTTGCTAGGTGTTCGATATTTGGGCTATTCCGTCGTACGACAAGTCTCCTTTCTGTAGGATCGGAGGGATCTTGCGCAGGTTCGATATGTGCGCGTTTGGCACTTTGCTTTGGGGCGAATAGTGTAGTGTGTTCGTCGGCCAGGTTATTATAGTCCTGTCTTAGGTCGTGTTCGTAAACTACGCAACGAGCGTAGGGTCGGAGTAGAGGTCTAAACTTGTTTTACGATCCAGCCGGATCATTCGCGCCGTAGGGCAAGGGTTCAGAGTCGCGTGTGATGACGAAGAAGAGAGCAGAGGTATACTCTGCGGGAAATGGACGAGACGAGAGGGAAAGTGTTAGTTCACTCGAGTTGAGCAAAGCTTAGCTGGGATTTATCAAAGTTTAGACAAGGCTACTACAGTCATAACGACCTCATACTTATACTCGTACAAACTGGTGTTTATCGTGACTATTTTCTGATATACGAGACGCGTAAGCGTATGAGACATGAGACGCGTCAGCCTTTCCTACTGCGGATTTCCAAGTACCTGCTGGCAGCCACGTCACGTGTCACGTGATCGTGACACGGCGTGCTTGCGTTTGATCCGATGCGCATCCTAGGAACATTACAGGCACAGACAGAGACAATGGGGGAGAAGAGGTGGTATAGTAACAGAGGCGCGAAGCCCCAGGGTATTCCAAAGATTAGCCCGAGGTGTTCACCCTACCAGAGACGTGCGAGTCGCCTCTGGTCATCGGAGTGCCGGCCCGAGACGGTCCGGACGGGATCACTGCGCAATTCAGCATGTTTGTTGTTTAATATGTTTGCGTCATGGATCGTTACGGTAACGTGTTGGTCGACCCAAAAAAAAGAGGGAATGCGGTCACATCAGTGGTAGGACATGTTCTTCCCAGTCATTTGGATTGTGGTCCCAGAGGCAATTTCTCCAATCTTGGGTTCGGCTCGTTGCAGACCTCGAAATTTCAATTGCACATTGGCAAGCTGTTTGGCACTGTTTTCGCTGCAGACTTTGACAAAGCGCTCGCCAATTTTATGACAATTCAACGGCTGAAAGCGATGACGGGAAAATGCGTTAATTTTATGTTATGGAAGGCAAAGATACGAATTTACGTTTCGTGCGAAACATTTATGAGAAACGGGTGTGGTTTTTTCGTTTTGTTTTCGAAAGAATGCGTTCTCTGATTGTTTGACAGCCTCGCATAATTGGACAAACAGGCAGGGAGTATGTCCGCGATTCGCAAAGCAGCGGGGAAGGTAAATTTTTCATTTTACAAAGTGTGTTAACGGTTTTACACGTGTTCTTAGTATCGGAGGAGGAGGAAACTGTTGATTCAGACACAGAGCATTGGCCTGTTCCGCAAGAGCTGCGCAGTCACTTAGACGGCATTAAGCACGAGTATCGTGTGGCGCCACTTCACGTCTTCAAAAGTGATCATCAATCTGTAGAGCCGTCGAATGTCAACGACGTGTTGGAAGACTCGTTGGTTGAAATACAGTTTGAACTGTGTCATTATAGTTTCGCTTCAAAGATGGAACATTCTTTCAATGCGTCAATTGAACAGATTGTCATCCTCCAACCGGGGGTTGCCCGTCCACTGTCTTCATACAAGCGTAAAGATTATCAGGCAGGGCCTATCGATTTGCACGTGAGGCGTGCACCGACCGCAATTTCACATCATGCCGGACCCAGTAATTTAGCAGGTGCCGCCGAGGAGCACGTCATACCGGTCTGTCACGGTTTCACCCTCGCCAGCACGTGAGTCGCCACGTGACTACACGCCGACCCCCGATATACCGTTCGTGGCATCAGCCAACACGCCTGAAGATCCCTGGTGGGACTGGCAAGCCGAAGAAGACCCACACGTGCAAGAGAGAATATGGGCAGCAATAGGAGCCCTAGAGGATAACGCAAGAACGGGACATTTGGTGAGCGATCAATCTCCCTCCCCGTCTCAGAACCGCTGCCAGGAGCCTTGGGAATAGGTCCTGAAGAACGGCCGTCACGTGACCCTGGCATGTGACCTGCCTCGACTCGCCCAGAAGGGTCTGGATGAGCTTGTGCCCGGACTGGTCTAGCCTGTGATGCAATATGGTACGAATCGAGACTCGGATGACTGATACTACATAGCGGATGACTGATGACCGCTGACTACTGTATGGATTGATGACTGATGCTACTCGAGGGCCTTATGCCATTGGCCACTCGTATTAGGGTTTCGGAGTTAGGGCTGAGCTTCAAAGCTCCCCTGGTGTGTATAAGTAGAGAGCTGCCTGCGCCTTACAGCGGTAGCTTTGATATCTTGTGTAATACCTACCCAAACACCGGAGTCGAGCCAGTAGTACTGCGCTATCCAGTGGGCTGTATAACAACTCGATCACCTCTCTGCTCGTTGGTGTGACCTTGGAGATCCATCCCTCCACCATCTTCCCCTATAGTGCGCTCTCGGAGCCTGTCCAGCCACTATACACTCTGCCTCTTCATCTTTTCATTCTCTGTCTCGCCTATATCGGCCACGCCTTGCGTATCGCCCTAGCCGTCGCCTACGGGATACTGAAGACTTGCGACACGGTCGCAGCAGCAAACAGGCAAACGTGACCCAAGTCGGGTACTACATCCGGTAGGAACGTAACAGGTCGGTGAAGGAGGACACATTGTTGGTATGGTCGTAGGCGATTGTGGTGAGTGACGCAACATGTGTTGTTAATACGGTATGCTAATGGTAACCTGGTAGTGGCGAAGAGTTCCGAAGATGAGGGAAGAGCGCCGATAATTTCGTCCTTTGTCAAACTGTGAAGAACGGTGGACAAAGACATGGATGAATTCATAAAAGTCCCGCAGACGGTGTATGGAAGATGGGATGTCAAATTCATTTCCCATACGGTGTCTCAGTTTGCTTTGTACATGTGTACATGTCATTGCAACAGCGTCGTAAATGTGCGAGTAATAGGTTAGCTTTGTACATGTGGATGTCGGCTTTGTACATGTGGATTTTTTGCGAACTCTTATGTAATTCCCACTTTGTAACTAGGCGTCGACTTTGTCGACTATGACCTTGCTTGGTGGCAGCCGTTGTGTGGGAAATGAATGTTTATGATGTATTTTGGGATAGATTGGAGGTTTTTTTTTTCTTCTCTTAACATCACTTGGCTTGTTATGTTGTATCGCCTGGGCGGAAACAAAAACCTGGACGCGTACAATGTTATGACATTGTTCGCGCTGACAGCGACTGTTATTTATTAGTTGAGAATCGCACGACGTGCATGGTGCTATTACAGGGAGAGCACAGTGGTACTACATAGAGCAATGCATTGGATGGAACTCAGTAATGGAACTCAGTGGGACAGGCGGAAACGAAAATGAGGATGCGTATGGATGTTATACCATCGTTCGAAAGGGATGGGAATTTCAGTGGAGCGGGCAGAAACGAAAACCTGGACACGTATGGATGTTATGACGTCAATCGCAAGGGATGGGAATCAGTGGGGTGTGAAAGGATGGTATTGAACTGTGTCAGTCACGCCCAGGTGGTTGCAGAATTGGTCACTTATCTTTGATGCAGGCGTCAACAACAATGTTGACAACAATTGTTATTTATGAATTGAGAAATGCAGAATGATGGTTGTACTACAGTGTTGTCAAGAGTGGTCGAAACCAACGACAGAAACGAAAACATGGAAAGGAAAACGTGGATGGGTATCATGGAACCGCAGACGGTGTAAAGTTTAGTTTGTACATGTTTACATGTCATTGCACCAGCGTCATAAATGTGCGAGTAATAGGTTAGCTTTGTACATGTGGAGGTTGGCTTTGTACATGTGGATTTTTTGCGAACTCTTATGTAATTCCCACTTTGTAATAGACCTTGTCAAGCAAGGTGATTTAGTTGTCTTTTTGTAATCAGGCGCTCATATGCGCTCATACTTCGGGGGGTCGGACTGTGCTATTTTATGGAACCCCAGGGGATCATGCAGCTCATCTTATGGGTGGACCTTCGACCTGTATAAAGCAGGTCTACGCAAGGGCACAAGAAACGCCGAGGAGCTCCGAAAGGGCCGGCACTTACGGGCGTGGATTGAAAAGTACCCGCACTGGACTTTTGAAAGTCTATCACGTCGTATTCGGGGCTTCGGGCTTTATGCTTGTCGGTGTCAAGACCCTCGGGTTAATTTTCGCACCGACGGGACACATGGCTACAATGTCGTTATATTCGGGTTATCATTTACGCATTGCCGTATCGTTCATCTCGACACTGCACGCCGTAAGTTAACAGTGTCTTGTGTGCTCTCGTAAGCCACACACACCTCTGCACGAGAATTTCCGTCTCTACCGCACGGTTGAATGCCTTGCCGTCCTGTCATGACATTGCCGCTGTCAAACCTTTGAGCAGAGAGTTCTCCCGACGTGCCCGTCGGTCAAAAGATACCGATGTTTCGACGATATCATTCGAAGGCACGTCTGTGGGCATTTTGCGTGGGATGCCTTCTAGCACTTATCGGCAGTGTCATCTGAGATCGGGGTGCTGTTGGGTTTCGATTCACGTTGCTGAGCTGCCCTGACGCCTGATGGGAATAAGAACAGGGAAGTTAAGGGGATGTGACAGTTGTTTGGAGGCTTGAACAAAGGTCCATGAATAGTACTGTATCATCACGATATTACTGGGTCTAGGTGCAAAAGAAGTAAGTTACTCTATTCATTTTTTCCCATCGCTCGCTTGCACGAAGAAGGGGGAGTCACCCGCTAAGTCGTGTTGGGGGTCACCACCCTCGTTGACTGTCTGAGATCGCGATTGGTTCTGGGGTATGGGCATTGGCGTGGGTAGCGACTCTTCTTCGTCCGGCACGTGTTCTATCGCCACGCACCACAACACGCGGCCCCACGGCACGTTGTCCGCACCGCCGTCCTCGCTGCCTCCGCCGTCGCTCTCAGCCTCGCGTTTGCGCTCGCAGCACACAAAGCGGACGGGCTGCCCGTCCCAGTAGTGCATCAGGTCAAATGAGATGCCACCGGGCAGATTGAGCGACAACGTCGGCGCGAAGTTAATAAAGCCGTAACAAAAGTCGGTCGTGAACACGTCCTACCCAAAAACGAAACAATCAGCATCTCGGTTATAGGGAAAGAATGGAAGACGTAATGTACCTCAGGTCCAAAGATGAGGTCGCGCCTATGCGACGCGTCGCGAAAATACGCACGGCGACGGTCGGCCGTGCGCAATTCCTGCAACGCTTGCTCGTGACGCGCAAGTTTCTCCGTGCGTTTGCGCTCCTTGCGCGCTCTCCTTTTATCTTCGTCGGGCAGAAGCGACGCCAGCGTCCCTGCCGAGAGACGGTTCTTCTTCTTGATATATTGCTTTTCGAGCGAGGACGGTTCTGGAAGGGCGTCGTTTCTGGGATAAGGCGACGTTGTGGCTGAGCTCGACACGGAGCTAACAGAGTCAGGGGTCGCAGCCCCCGAGGATGGCCGGTGAGAGAGAAGCGGCGATGATCCGGGTGACGGCGACGCAGAATGCAAAGGTGGACTTTTCAGAGTGAGATGTAACTGGGTTGTGTCGTCGGAAAGCGACTGCGGAGGAGGGAAGTGGGGCCATCCGTCGTGTTTGCTCTGCTGTTCTGGTGACTGCGGTTTGTGAGAGGCGGTGAGATGCCCAGCCACAGGTGACGCTGAAACACCAGGCACGCGCTTGTGTGCGAGGTGCGGCATGGTCGATATGAGTGGGGAAAGTGCCCAGGGCTTCGTGCACGATGCGAGGTCATGTTCTAATGTCGGGTCTATGAAGCTGGGATTGTATGACGTCAATACGACCGGCGGCAAAGGGTAATCAATAGTGACCTACTGCATGAATTTGAGAGCTGCGCCCGAACCCCAGGGTAGCTTCAGAGGACGATCGAATGTATTGCCAAAGAGCACATCGTCTGCGGAGATGGGACGGAGAAAACGACCTATTCACGTAACCCCACCCTCAGCATTGTAGACTCAATAGAAGGTAAAGGGACATGCCTTGAACTTGTATGCTCCAAGTAATGCCCTTGCGGTCCTCCCTGACGAAGTATTCGCTCTGCAGGACGGACCCATCTTTGTCCGTGAAGTCCTTGATGTACGCAAGAATCCGACCTTCGAAGGCATCAGATGTAACGGGATGTGAGACATTGGAATTGACGGAGATGGGCACGAGGGCGTCTAGGGACGGCCCAGCTACAACACGTAGACGAGGCATGGTTCGAGTAAGTTAAAGAGAGGCGAGCAAAGCATGTAAGCCTCGGTTGGCCCATTTTGGGACTACGTCGGAGTGGTGGTGACCATCACAGTGCCCCACAATGACAACGGTTTGTGGCCATTAGTCACATCAGCATAACGTCATTCCGATGGCTAAAAATTCCATTTGGGTACCAAATCCGCTAAACCAACTATGTAAAAATAAAAACAAAATAAAAAAGCCGCAGATACAAATCACAGTAGTCCCACCAAAGTAGCACAAAGTATAACCAAGATCGACCACCGAGACATTGCCGTATCCCCAATCCACGGCGATGACGAGGAAAGGTTTGACTGGCTGTGAATATAGCTCGAGCCGCATTTCGAAGAGGCAATATCTACTGCGCTACTGTATGTCTGCTTCAGGCCATCGATCGACCCAGCCGCTGCCCCGAATAAGGTCATCATGCTTTTGGTGCAAGTAGAACATGTGGGCGTGGTATTGTTCGGAAGGGGAGTCCCATATGGCAGTGAATAGAAATACAGATCCGACGGATTTGAGCTACTTGCAGCCCCAATGTAGCAGTAGGCGGAATTGTTCTGATCCGTCATGCAAGCGATCTCCCGCATTAGCGAGTACAACTGAAGACCTGCAAAGCGAGTGACACATGAGCGCCAAAATCGCATTGCATGTGAATGGAAAAATAAATATACCCGCGAGTGCCTGTAAGACCATTTGATTTTGTTCGCTTTTATCCCGGGAACACGCGACGGGCAAGTTTGATGCAAACCAACCCATGTTGGCCGTGCATTGATCCACGTCCACGGGAGTGTTACAAGTACCCCAGATATCGATGTTGAGAGCCGTAAGGTTGGACTGTGCCTGCCCGCGGGTGAGAAGACACATCAACATCAGTACAAGAATTTGATAACCGGTAAGAGGACTAACCTGTAAGAAAGCAGAAGACGTCTGAGAAAGGAAGGAGAAGGGGCGACACTGACGAAATGGTGCTGATTGGGTCATATTTAAGAAGAAAGATTCGCATGAGGTTGTCGTAAAATTATTGGCGAGTGTGGTGTCAAACGGCTGAGGGAAGGGGGTGGGAAGGACTGGCGACAAAG